>MJUU01042313.1:3303-21381 GCA_002080025.1 Modiolus philippinarum
TAATAGACTATTAAATATTTAATAGTCTATTAAGCTTTAACATTTCCTACTAATTTAATAGACTATTAACTTTTAATAGACTATTAAGTTTTAATTGAGCTTTGTGCAACCCAGTCCTGGATGTAGCCCTCTACACAAGTCACTATTACATAAATAAAAACCACAAAAGTTAATAGACTATTAAATATTTAATAGTCTATTGAACTTTAACATTTCCTACTAATTTAATAGACTATTAGCTTTGTGCAACCAAGTCCAGCTGACCGATAATAATCAAATCAAATATTTTATTGTCATAAAAGTGACAAACTAAAACAAACAAGAAAAAAATAACAGAGTTACGAGTTCCCTGTCCTCGTTTCTAATGACCGTTTTTTAAAGGACCCTATTTTTTCTACTTGCTTTAATTGGTGTTGATAGGCAAAGCAAAAATTTAAATTTTCTCATTTTCAGTGAACCTGTTAATTTTTTTAGCATCTTTCGATATAATTTATGTTGAAAAGATCTGATCCCGGGGATCTGATCCTGGGACTAATATATTGTCAATATATTAGTCCCAGTCTGATCGTAAAGTAGAATTTTTCTTACAATATAACAAAAAGTGTAATTCTGCTAACAACACCAACAACCAGAAACTTCAAAGTTGAGCAGTTGCTGATCCACAGAAATATTATCCGTGACCTTAAAAATCTGACTGACTGGGAGGTTTTTATCGTTCTTGACTACCTTTGTAGGTCTCGCACGGACGATTAAAAATCTTTGAATTCCGGCAAATTCTATTGAGAAGGGTAGCCACGATTTCCAGTGTTGACATTTCCACGTGTTGTTGTTTATCTGTAGTTAAACGGACTTTTATTCATGCTTCTCTTTTTTGGTATATTGTTATTCACTACCGATAAAAATAAACAAAACAGATCTTTTGGAAACACCTGTGTCTAAAAATAAAACAGGAAATCTGACAAACGTGCTAATTATTTCAGCCTTTGAGATGGTCCCCATAATTTATATCGCTGTCGTAGTTGTGTATTGAATTACGTCACAGTATAAGTTGCGCAATCGAATTGAGTATGAGCCACCTTAATACCGACATGCTCGCTGTCAGAAATATTTTAATCATCATCTACTTTCGGTTTACACTGTGACTGTTCTATTTGAAAACGACCAAGCTTCCTTGTGTAATTTGAACCAAATATGTTTCTGTGGAAATAGAGAACTTGAAATTGTACACATTTGTGTACTTATATACTTGTGTCCCAAATATTATTCTTACCTATTTTTAGTGCCCACATCTCATGATTTTATTATGCCAAGTTTTCTTACAGTTGAGTCAGTCCCCGTGGTTGTTTATATGTTGTGATTGTCTTCTGTTTGGTCTTTTGTCAGACAGCGATTGTAAGAACAATTTGCCAGTTGATTTTATATTTGTTGAAGACCCCACATCTATGACATGAAATAACATGATGTAGCGGTGCTCGACATCTAGCAATGAATTCCGTTCAAACCGGTGCTAGGAGCAATATTGAACTTACATTGAGGTATGAGTTGAATTCCTCATCTCTACTTCAAGATGAAAAAAAGCGTTGTTCCATTGCTTGGTTTTACCATGTATTTGAAGAGACTATATCTCATGAGCATTTACTCCTTATCTCTTTTTGCTTACTATAAAAAATGTTAGGCAATGGCAACATTAGATGATCTTTTAGATTCAAAACTAAATATGTGAACAGAAAGAACAGATTTGCATCCGGACAAACCTAATGTAAATTACTCTTAATTTATTGTTACAATAAACCGGATAACCATGGTGACAATTATTTGTCTTTCCATTCAATTTAAAGTGTTTTCATATATATTTTTTCATTTCTGAGAAGAAGAATCAAATATTATATTTGATTCTTCTCAGAAACAAAATGTCAAACAAACAAAAACCGTATATCTCAGTGGAAAGACACATAATTGTCACCATGGCTATCTGGTGTTTCAGAGTAATTTACATTAGGTTTGTCCAGATAAAGATCTCTTCTTTCTGTTCACATATTTAGTTTAGATTCTAATAGATCATGTAATGTTTCCATTGTCACTAGAAAACCTCGAAATTATTTGTTAATCTCTGTAGTTTATAAAACTTCTTTCTAAGTAAACATATGTGTAAAATTTCAAGTTTTCTATTTCTAAAGAAACGTATTCTGTACTAATTACACAAGCAAGTAATAAAGTTGAAGCAGAGCTATCACGACACGCTAAGCTACATACAAATTTACAAAAAACACTCAACGATCTTAAATTGAATTTTGCTAAGTCATATGCTAGTGCTGCTTCCCCGAAAGGAACTCCAAATAAAGAACAGGTTAAATCTAAAGATCAAGTATGTGAAACACAATGTAAATCGATATCAGAAATGTCGTCAGCTACATGTAGTAACACTGTTAATGACTCTATTCATGTCGATAACGGTACAGGTGACACACAAGAGAGAATACAGGTGCACGAAACTTTACAAAGTGAATCGGAAAGCTTCTCTTATTTTATTCCCGTTCGTACTGACGGAATCACACCTAAGGCGAAGACAACTGACGATGAATTTTCATAACTGGAATCCCGGCATAATATCTTACGTGAGTTATTACTATCTTTGGTACCTAACTACCGTTATATTCATGTGCAAAATATAGTGCCGTATTGTATTATTTTTTAACGGTGATTTAACGGCAGTTTATAAATCTTTTTGTTCACGATGGAATATTGAAATGTTTTTTAATTTGTATATGCCGAGGAGCAATGTTTTAATTTTATTTAAGCTCGTATTTACCTGTGTCTATATTACTACGCCATTCGTTCTCGCTGCTCTAGACACTCTGCGACATTATTTGATTTACCTATATCTTCCTATTATTATCACCCATTTGTTATATTATTCATGTTATTAAAGGTATGTAATAAATATTACGTATTTCACAAAGATTATCAATTAATACTGCCATTGTATCAAATAATTCGAATTGAATATCTCGCATGTAAATTTAACTTCCGTGATATTAATTTTGGAAAGAATTGTCCCTCTTTCGATTATAGTGTGCAATTGGATATTGTTAAAAATTATGCTGGCCCTTCTTGATTTCTGTTTTACCCTGTATTTCATGGTAACTTTTGTGTTATGTACGCAATCAATGTGTGACGGATTTTATCCAACTATTTGAGAATAACAAAAATGTAACATATACCCCGGAAAACATACCATGGTTTTTATAAAATTAATCTTCTGATTTAAAAGATGACACCAAAGAATCAGTTGCCCAACAGATATTTCAATAACACATCTTAGCTTGCTGTATGAAGGCTACCACATGTGGCTCAGATCATGCATACTCTTCTGCAACATGTGATTATACTGCTGGTTTGTAGTTTGCAGTTTTTTAATTTCCTTATAGCAATGTATTGTGTTTTAAGCTGGCCATTTTCCCGCATATATGAAATAAATCAATATAGGATCATATAACCAAACAAAATAACATACACATTTTTTTCATCCGTTGATGAAATAATATTAAAATCCAGTTATCATTTGATATGGTTGCAACCATATCTTTTCTTGTTTAATGGTGTGTCAAGAAAACGTACCGCTAGATATTATATCTCGGGGATAGACATAAGGTCTACGCGCAATGGTATCTGGAACTATCTAACAACTCGTGGTGTCAATGTAACATACTTGCGTCTATTCTATCCCAAAAATGACTTCTCGCGTGTGATGTCCGCAAAGCTTAACATTTCACCGGAAAGTGTGAACACTATAGAATCAAGCGCATTTTGGCCAAAAGGTATATCATGTCGTATATGGCTAAGCAATCGTGAATGGTATAAGTCAAATGAGAATGACCATAACCAATCATATAATGACCAGTAAATACATATACATAAACAAGCTTAGTTATCTTGTATTGTTATTTTTTCTTATGGGTACAATTAATATTATGACGTGGAATGTAAGAGGTATAATGTCATCAACTATGTGTTTGACAAATTTACTCAAGAATACAAATTGTGATATTTGTGTAATATCTGAACATAAGCTCAAGCCTAACTCCTTAGATTATTTAATTTCTTTAGATCAAAATTACAAGTGTGTATCTAAAGCCGACAAACTACCTGATACTTATAAAGCATAACATGGAAAAGGTGGTATAGCAATTTTGTACAAATCTTCCCTCCAATTTTCAATACATGAGATAAATGATATTCAGTCTGATCGCATTATTGGTATCAGCCTTAAAACTCCCTCTATTGAACCTATCTTTATATTTGGTGCTTATATGCCATCTGATGACAACACTGAACATTTTCTATCTGAATTAATTATACTTGAGTCTGCTTTTTCTAAATTTAGCAATTACGGCAGTGTAATTATTGCAGGTGACCTAAATAGTAGTTGTTGTCCTTATAATATAGTACATACTAATAAAGCCAAATCAAGTCACTTACTTGAGTTTGTGAAAAGACACAATATACATTTTGCAGGTGGAGATGTTGATTTTTTAGGTCCAAGCTATACGTTTATCACAAAACAAACAATGTTAGATTATGTTTTATTCAATAAACATAGCATAAGGCAGTTGAGATCTTATAAAATCTTTAGTGAGGGGACCTTTACTAGCACTTCCGACCATTTACCCATATCAGCTATCCTTGAGATTAATTGTAATCCACATCGTGTGATAAAATCAATGTTTCACTTGCCTGCTTGGCATAGAGTACAAGATGAACAGATTTCGAGTTATAAACAACATTTAAGTGCGCGCATTGATGCTCTTAAGTTTGACTTGGACAGAAATGTTGATATAGATGTTATTTATAATAACTTCATTGATATTCTTCATAGTGCTTGTGATAAAACGATACCTAAATGTGGATTTAATCCTTACACTAAACCTTATTGGTCAGATACTGTTAAAACTGCACACACTAAAGAGAGAGAAATGCGTCGTATTTGGGTCGCCGAGGGCCGACCTCGGGGCATGATGTTTGACTCTTATCGTAACTACAAAAAAACAAAATACGCTTTTAGAGACATACAGCATGCAGCGGCTGAAGAGTATCTCAACAACTCTTATAAAGACATAAATGAAGCTGCAGAATGCGACATCAGACTTTTTTGGAAGTTGGCAAAACGTCGTAAACATTCAGATCAAAGAATATATCCTCAAATAATTTATAATGGTATTACAAATTGTAATCCAGAAACCGTTGCGGAATCCTTTAAATGCTATTTCTCGGACATATATAGTGAAAAAAGAGATGATTCTTTTGATACAGACGTTAAACTTACAGTGAATGAAGCGTATGATAAAATACAAAATTTAACGTCAATATGTGATGAAGTGTTGCTTGGTGGTGTAATTACGGAGGAGGAAATTGAATTTGTTGTAAAAAACCTGAAACGGCGGAAAGCAGGAGGTCACGATAGAATCCAACATGAGCATATTCTTTATGGTGGACATAGTGTCATTAAATTTATTGCTCGCTGATTCAATATCATTGTCAAAAATGGAAAGATTCCAAATTCATGGAGATATGGGTTAATTGTTCCACTTTATAAAGGGGGTGGTAAAGAAAAAACGTCCCCAGACAGCTATCGACCAATTAGTTTACTACCTTGTATGTTGAAAATTTTTGAACGAGTTCTCCATCCCCGAATTCAAGTGGTACTTAGTGAAATTGATATTTTCCCACACCCCCAACAACAAGGCTTTCAAAAGGGTCTCAGCTGCCTTAATGCTTCATTTAATTTACAGGAAACAATTTACTATAATATTGAATTGTCCAATAAAGTATTTGTTGCATTTTTAGATAGCCGCAAGGCATTCGGTACGGTATGGAGAAAAGGTCTAATGTATAAATTGTATCTTAATGGCATAAAAGGTAATCTATGGAAACTTATTAATGATTGTTATATTAATACTCAAAGTGCTATTATTGTGAACCAATGTCAGTCTATTTTTTTTCCTGTTGACGAAGGGGTTCGACAAGGTGGTGTCCTATCTGGCCTATTATATTTAGTTTTTATAAATGATTTGTTATATGATCTTGAACATGCTAATCCAAACACTGGTGTTTTTGGTATTGTAAGTTGTTGCCCATCTCTAGCTGACGATATTCCTTGTGTTGGTTTGTCACCTGTAGCTCTTCAAAATATGCTTAATATTTGTTATGAATTTTCTAAAAAGTGGCGATTCAAATTTAATGCTCAGAAATCATGTATTGTTCAGTTTTCGCCACATTTCCGCATGGAAAAGGTAGACTTTTTGTGGCGCATTGGACAAGACAGTATTCCATTTATGGATAATTATACACATCTAGGAATTGAAGTTAATTCGGACTTCAAATCAATTGAAAGAACTATAAAATCATGTCAAAAGGGGAGAAATACGTTTTATGCATTGAAAGGAATATTTTCTGATGTAACAAATCCCAGTGTATTAACTACACTTTACAATTCAGTTGTGCTACCATCTGTATTATATGGATCGGAATTGTGGAATAACTTTAAAAAGTCTGACATATTAAAAGTTGACCGGTTTCAACATTTTATTGTTAAGCAAATTCTTCAATTGAAGACAAATACACGTTCTGATATGTGTGAAAGTATACTTGGGCTACATCCGATTACAAGCCAGATAGATAAACGTAAACTTTTATTTCTTCAGCGCCTTATTGAACTTGATAATTACTGTGTGTCTAAAAAGATTTTCTTACGCCGTCTTTTTTCGTATATGATGGATAGTTCCAAATGTCAATATGGATATATTCCTGATATTATAAAAACTCTGTGCTACTACAAACTGGACGATAATTTGACTTCATATTTAAACGATGGATTCTTTCCACCGAAACTACAATGGAAAAGATTGGTCTGTTGTGCAATTTCTGAAGTGCAATCAGACAACTGGCATAACCGTATAAACTATGATGAACAATTTATTAGACTTAGAAATATTCATAAATCCGTTGAATTTGCTAAGTATTGGAAAGAGTCGAGGACATTTCGTGAAATAAGAACTTCATTTTTTATAACAAAACTTCTAACTGACGTTCCAGACCTATCCGAAAAACTTTGCGTAATATGTAATCGAACATATAGAGATATTTATCCACATGCTTGTGTACATGTACATGCACTTTTCCTTTACGGGATATCTTTTGGGATATTATTATTGATCAGTATGACTTATCTCTTTTTGTTGAACTAAATGAATACAATGAAGCTAAGCTCTATTCAGTCTTGATTGGTCTTAGTCCAGAGACACCATTAGAAGAATCCGACATAGTCAGCTTTATTAAATTATGTCATACTCATGTTTTACAGTGTGCGGCCGAATATAACCGAAATTTGAAGAGCTATGGGTGACAACAATTTTTCATTCCATTTCTAGTTATGATCAATTGAATTTTTTCGTGTCTTTATGTTTGTGTTGTAAATATATAAATTAACAGCCTATTTAATATTGTCCATGTAAATATGCTGTGTTGATTGTGTTACATTTCTTACTGTATAACATGTCATATTAATCTCATGTATGAGGAAATATGAATGAATGAATGTACTAATTACACAAGCAAGTAAGGTCGTTTTTTTTTTTAAATAGAACACCAAAATTAATTATTTCTGACAGCTAGCATGCATTGATACATATTGGCAGCAAGTATAACAACTCATACTATACCATGTCAGGAGCGTCATACTAAAATTATTAAGTCTAAATGATTGTATTTTAAAGGTTTTTCAGAATTTATTGACCCAGATGAATTAGAATATTAGGATCTTTAAATAAATACCAGATTGAAATCATAATTTGTAGAGATAAATCAAGGGAAGGAAACAAGTGGAAAAGGGATTGTGATATATGAAAGAAAAGCATTCAAGACAACAAAAAAGAGAAGCACTGTTACTTTTCTGCGTAAGAATTTTAATTGACAATTTCATAAAACTAAGAAAATCACACATTTTTCCCAATCCATTACAACATAAATATATGTGCTGTAATAATTCAAAATATCATGTTATGTTGTCCCCCTTTTTGTTATGATTAGTTCCAATTACAGGAATATTATTATAGATTACGCCATGAAAAATAATATTGATGCATGGAAACCATAAATAAATAAACATATGAAATGCATATATCCGTTTGCATTTTTTAATTTATCAAAAAAGTGTCCATATTAAATAAATTGTTTCCATAATAAGTCATAAATGGATAATCCACTCATTTTTTTTAAATGAAAACGTCAAATTTGATATGGACACTTTCATTTATGTCTCATATTTTCAAAGTCAAATTTCCTTTTCTAGTAATTAAAAAATGCAAATGGATACATGCACTTGGAGTGGCTTATTTATTCGTAATCTAGTCCCTATGATTTTTTCTATCATCGGAATTTAATCGTAATTTTTAATAAATTATTTTTATAAGCAATTCATTTGAATGGTGTTTTGTAGCATATTATTCCTGTTATACAGGTTTGATTTGTGTCTTTGTGCATAACATCTCATGGGCAAAGCTCACCGCTCCACATTTCATTCAAGAAATAAGGAAATTAAAAAAAGAAAATCAAATAAAATCAAATTTTTCAAATAATTAATGCACAATGACATGTCCTGAACAGTCTGTGAAAGCCTGTGAAAGCTTCATTGAATTTCACCATGTGGTCCAGGAGTTGTCGTAACAAAGTGTGTACCCCATATGGCAGACAGAAGAATAGACGGATGGACGGACGAAAGATCGCGAAAGATCGAACGGACCAACTGAGATACAATCCCGGTAAACGTGGATACAAAAAAAGAAAAATTTCGTCAGAGCAAATGTATTTTTTTTATTAAATCGTTCATTCAATAATAATTATAATGAAATTATAGTCAAAATTCGTAAATAATACAAATCATTGTGTAACGCTTATAATTAAATATCACATAGTAATAATAATACACACATACACAATGAGAAAGGAAAAAAGGAAAATAAAAGAGAACATACGATTCATATTTAAAAAATAGACATAAATGACTATTATAAATTTACTTGCTGCTATATTTGAAAATGACTGTCAAATTATTTTTCAGTGTTTCCATAGCTGTTAGTTTGTATAAGACGAAGTGGACTGACATCAGATTCATAAAATAAAATGAATAACAGTTTGAATTACCAAGAAAAAGTAAAAGTTTGGTCGCAAATTCCCTAAAACAATAAGGGAAATCAGGCAACTTGAGGATGATTCGAACAGCTAACAACAGGATTGAACAGCATAACACGAGAAACAGCTCAAAAGTTACATACATTTTTGAGCCGAAATATTTCGTTATGGATAGACAAGGTATTTAAATTAATTTTATTAAGTATAAATAACAAAATACTGAAGTTACTGTGATGTAAACAACGAATAGCCTGATACTTTTACAGCCAAATCTGTTCTTGTATGACATTATTTTAGATACTTAATTATTATATGTAAGTCTTAACGTTTTTACTCTCTATGGTGATTTGAAATAAAAAGAATCCCCTAGATGCTTTGTTTTGTGTCTTTTTAACCTTGATATGGAATATTGTCTCCTTGACATTTACCCCATTTCCTTTCTTTTTCATATTTATGACAAGAATGATGCAAATGAAAATGGAAAAAAAGAGTTGTAAACAAAATGTACTGATGTCAACGCTTTGAGTACCCTTTCAGCCATTTTTATTTGTTAATATAGTGGGGAAATGTTGCATTACGTTAAATTTGAATAAATTTAAGTATAATAATTTGTTTGTCTCAATTTCAACCTGAAACTCATAAAAACTTACCTTTAATTACGGGTATTAAAAATATTGTGAAGGTCAAGGGCAGAGGTCATACGTTTACGTTTATCAGGATACTGTATTTTTTTTTATTTTCGCTATATTGGTTTACAATCTAGCGCGAAAATCCGTCCCGTGAAAATTTCGTTGTCCATTTTTGGATACAGTTATTAAGTGGAACTCGCGATAAAAAATGACCCGATATACGGTATCTCTGCAAATTGGTTGTGGAGGTCAAAGCATATAAATATGCAACATTTGCCGATCATTTATAACTAAGAAATTGCAAAACAAATATACCTCCAATGCAAGATAACAAATTTCTGAAGAAAAATAACAAAAAAATATTGATTTTTGTAACTATGATAACAAAAAATATGGAACTAATCTACTGTCAAACTTGTCTTGTGTGACCTCTCAGGGGAACTATGAAAATGGGTCACACAAAACAGGTCGTCACTTAATACAGTTACATCATAAGGAAAATCGTTACATTTTGGATAAAGAACTTGGTCACATAAGCATGATGTATAAACTTAATACAGGTGGTTTCTAAGGCAGGTTTGACTGTTTTTCATTTACATGACAAAAGGTACAAAAGTGCAACGAAATATTGTTTGTCATTACAAACACAAAAACATATACTTGTAAGCCGAAATAAGTTCCAAATGGAACAAATATTATTGATATATCCTTGAGATTTATTGCGTCTGGAGTTTATTTCACCAGGTGAGCAGTAAGTACTTTTCAGATGGAGATTATTTCACTCGGCGAAACATGAAATATTTTCCTTTGGAACTTATTTCACGGTGGATAATATAAATCGTCACATATTTAGGGTTAAAGATTTCCAAAAGGGACAGATTTTCAGATGTAACTGTCTGGTGCCATAGCAATGATATTTTTCATATTGTATTCCCTACATTGACATTGTACTGGAAAACAAATTGCAAGGAATGTTTTACCATGCATGCCAAAAACTTATAATTCTAACAGAATTCATATTAATGGTATGATGGCGGCTATTAAACATCAAACTAATGTTTATTCCCTAGTAATGGGTAATTGAATATCAATTACTTGTCCCAAAGTGCCGATGACCCTTTTAGAATCAAGACGAACAAACTAAAAAACGATAACAAAAGAAGGAGAAAAAAAAACAAAAAACAAAACAAAGCAAAACAAAAAAAAAGACTAGCCATGCAAAAAAAAAAAAAAAAAAAAAAAAAANCTCTGTTCTGGTCTGGACGTAAAAAGGAAGATTCTGCATAGATATATTCTATGCATCATTACAGATAAAGTTTCTAACTATATGCATATTTCAAAATTAATGTGCGAAATTGGGGTAATAACAGAAGTACCAAACCGAAATCCAAGGGAAAAACAGGACAAAACGATAAAAAGATTATCAACTGAAATGGTACCGAAACGTTAGTTTGGTTAAACGCCCAAAACCTCCCCTTCCATTGCGGTTTTGTCCGATAGCAAATCAATAGTAGTTGCTATAGAAAGAAGATGAAAGGGAATGTTAATCTCCATTTAAAAAATGAATCTTGAATCATTATTACTATCGAACAATAAAATTATTCCACAAGGGACTGATATTTAGTGATGAGTTTTTAATATCTTATGAGCCGAAATTTATAAAGCCCTGATTAATCAGGTCGTCACGGCGAGTAACGAATCACTTATGAAACGTGCACTCAATAAGTAGGAGAAGTTGAAATATTACTGTCCATGCTAGGGATATTGATAATTTTAAAATTAAAATTGCACTTGTGTTCGTAAATTGTAGTACTGAGATTGCCATATTCGTCAAATGTAAGGCCAAAATTGTAGATCTAGTAGTTTTTGTTGTCTTATTCTGAATGATTCATTGATGGGATCAATTTAGCAAAATATACATTTAATGATGGAAAGAACATAAGCAATGTTTCTTTAGATGATGAAGGATCTAGCATCTTTTATTTTAGGAGCTTTTACGAGTCCCTGAAGAAATTCAATCTTACAGGAATATAAGAATAAGTCAGCGAACAGAGGAGCACAATTCGTGCCCATTGGTATACCAAATTGCTGTTGATAAATAGGACTTCCAAATGTTACAAATGTAATAATAAGAAAATCGAGCATTACTATTTTAGGTATATGAAGAGAAGGCATACCAAACATGCGGTACTCCAAGAAACAGATCACAAAGAGTTCTGATGTGAAGTAAAAGTGCGTATAAAGAAAAGCAAGCAGAACGGTCTTCGAAGGAGAATGGAGAATGTCCAGTAAGTTTGGTAAGCTTTATAGAAAGGGACTACTCCCTCATAAGAATAGATTCAGTGTTTAGACAAGTGCGTATTTGAACGATTATCTGAATAACCTATGAGAAATTCAACCTAGAAAACGAGACAAATAGAAGCAGACCAACATTTTAATCCACCATCCGCCATACTTTAACTGGTGTCATTTTTATCAAAGAGAACACGCCTTTGCATACGACAACAAAACAGAACTACTCACCCTAATAAGCAAAAAGTAAGGACAATGAACTACATAATTAGACCAAAGAGACTCTGAACAAATATCTGGATAAACTACGAGAAATTCTACTTAGATGTAAGCAGATACATACTTTTCACCTACCATTTGACTCACATTTTACAAGTGTCATTTTCATCAAAGAGAGCTTGCGTTTGTATACGACACCAAAACATGTCTTTAATGTTGTAAGTCTTATAAAAGTCTCATAATAAAAAACACAAAAATATACACGGTTTTTCAAGATATACTACGATAATGAAATTTGACAAATGTCTGATCATCTGTGAAATATTCAGCTTGGAAAAGAGTTCACATTAAAGAAGATAAACAGAAAGTAAATTTGATCACAGTAGAAATACTCACAATAGAAATACTAGATAAAGTAATTAAAATTGTTTTCACTGAACCAATGAATAATTTCAAATTCCAAATATCATGAGCTGCAAAACAGTACGTGGAGATAAATGAGAGCACAGACGGATTTTTCCAAACATGCACAAATAAGGAAGAGGTCAAATCTGCTTACTACAACAAGTTAATGTTCATATATCTCACTGTTGTATGTTACAAAGAAATCGACAAGTTGTTTTTTACAGCTGTGAAGAAAAACGTGGTACAATGGAAAGATTTTGGAAATCGACAATTCCGATAGTCAAATCTATATTTCCCTAAAACAATGACCGGTCGACGATAGAAATATCATCGATGTATAAAAAATCAGACTGTATTCGATGTGTTGAAATATTTATGTAATAGTAACTTGTGTAGAGAGCTGCATCTGGATTTACAGACTGCTTGAGGACCACGATACGGCCTGACCGTGTTCCTTGCAACAGCCCCAGCCGAAGGTTCTATTACTTTTATTTCATTGGACAAATTTTACAGTCAAACACTTAAGGTTAATATTTTCCTCATTTTTTAGTTGTCGGCATTTTACAAAAATAATTAAGTAAAAGTGAAATTGAAAAACAGACATGAGATTTGAGTTTTCTAATTTCTGACTCTCTGAAACTGATTAATCTAAAACAAAGTGAGATTAATTATTTTTTTTTCTTTCTCGAGTCGCAGGTTGAAAAAAACCCATAAAATTGTGATTTCTAAGCTATATATATGTTATTGTTCTGCTGACATCACCACCGGGCTGTATTTCATGTGATAGTAATTGAACCAATTGAATTATTTGTAACAAAAATGATTTGAAATATAACAGTTAGAGAATCTAATGAATATTCAAAGTCCAGAATGAATATGGAATAGAGAATATGTTGGACAAATATGTTAATTTCCCTGATTGTTTTAAGTTCGTTTTTCTTTTTTGCGATTTAAAAATGAATATTTCTGAAACGCTTAGTTTTCTAATAACTTCATTACCCTTACCCAAGATAAGACAATTCAAATAAGTGAGATTGTTTCTAAAAGCGTTCAAATAAACGACGATAGGCATTTTGGTGCAAAACTTTGAAAATAATAAAAGTACAAATAAATTTGATTTCTTCGTTTTTTTATGATTCCTTTGTTACATTTGCGTTATGATTTTGTAGAAAATCTGTACTTTCAATTGACTATTTGAAAAAGTATTTGGTTGTTTTTACTGTGAAACTAGATTGCGTATCGTCATCAAACATAACTATAAGTCTTAATTCCTCTCTTATTATATTCCATATAACAGTAATAAACCAACAAATAAATGTATTTAGCCGTGCAGACTGGCTAGCCGGCAACTTTAATATATATATTAAATAACATTAAGATGACATATTATTCATAACAATACTGATAAAAAAATATATATATCTATATTGATCATATGAAATAAGTACTCATGTATATGCTAATAGTAGGTATCCGTCCGAAACGCAAACCTTGCCGCCAAGGAAAAAAACGCATAAAACTTTTTGTATTAAGGCAAAAAGCTTGGAAACTTTTTTGTATTAAGTCAAAAGGCGTGGAAACCTGTGTTCGGAGCAAGTGCAGGGCGCATCTTGGGATATTGATGCCGAACCTCATCAAATGTACATAAATATCAAAAATACAAAATAAATTCTGAAGTTTACGTGTAGACGTCTGCGGCTAGAATGATTCGAATACACCTAATCTCTTCTTCGTTTTTCTGGCAACCATTTAATTACTCAAAAGTTTGTTGATTTACGTTTAATGCTTTTTGAATGTCGTTATGAATAGAGCCATTAAAAGAGTGTCAAATTGGAGTCTGAAAGTTAAAATGATTTTTTTCTATTGATTGATTGAAGATTACTTTGAAATGTCGGGTTTGATGTCGATCAAAATTGAAATTAATAATATTTAGTCATTTGACATTTGACAACAATAAAAACACCACGAATTCTGAGTGTTCATATTACAGAAATGTCCACTATGCAGTGTTTAAATAACATTTACTTCCATCAAACAAGTAATTTTCACGTGGTCTACTATTTTGTATTGGGAATATAAGATTATCTGTTATAATAAAAAAATAACTCCGTTGAAGAAAATTTAATCACGATAATCTAAAAGTAACACAATTTTAATTTATTTCTACTTTATACCTTGCAGCTATTGAGGCAATTATGTTAATATGAAGCAGATAAATCCATTCCATTCAGACATATAACTTTAAGAAAACATTAAGCCTTGTTTGGATGACGTAGACAAAAAGAAAACTCATCAGGCATAAAATCGTGCCCATTCAAGGGCTAAGCACTCCGATAATGCACACGAATTGGAAAAATCCCGTAACGTGAGATTTAAAGTAACATCATATAGATCATATTTGGTAATTTGTTCTCTATCAGTTTTTAAACATTTTTGACTTTATGGTCTTACAAACGTTTAGATTTTATCTGCACTGAAGAGACATAAGTTGTCGAAATGCGCATATGCAGAATCAAAATTCACATCAATTAATTTAAACAATATCTTATTCAATAAATTGAATAGGATTGGGCAACTGGCACAGCCTATGTTAGCCCTCTCCAATAGAACAAGGTACAACATAACAATATATACAAGTTAATACACAATATTATTACAGTTACACAGTATCTAAGTTTCATCCAATTGATGATATTTATAAATTCCACAATTTTGATAATTATATTCATTATAAAAAAATGTGAAGAAAAAATACCTGGAGTAAAACACAGCATATTAATGCTAATAGAATATTTCTATAATTGGTCATTGATTTAAAAAAAAAAATGAAGTGAAAACAAAATTTATATGAAACAGTCAATAAAAGAATCAAAGAAAGATTTAAAGTAAATAGAAGTAATATTAAGAAGTTAAGGCTAAATATGAAACGAAATAAACATACAAAGTACATAGGAATGTTTTTTTTTTATGTGAAGCTTTCATGTAAATTTTAAAGGTTACATAAAAGGTTAATAAAAAAATTCACAGTAACTTCGGTATTTAGTTATTTGTAAAAAAAAAAAAAAAAAAAAAAAAAAAAAAAANTAAAAAAAACAGAACATAATGGTACCAATGAAAAACAATCGGTAAATTAAATTAAGGAAACCCTTTGTTAGCTCACCTGGCCTAAAAGGCCATGTGAGCTATTGCCATCACTTGGCGTCCGTCGTCCGTCCGTCGTATACTTTTTCAAAAATCTTCTCCTCTAAAAACACTCGGCTAATTTTAACCAAACTTGGTCTGAATCATTACCAGGGTATCTAGATTCGAAATTGTGTTCGATTAGTCCGAGGACCAAACAACATGGCTGCCGTTACTAAAAATAGCACATAGGGGTAAATTGCTGTTTTTGGCAAATAACTCAAAAACCGTTACAGATATCCAAAATCTGACATGGAGTAAAATTGATAAGCATGGCAGATCTACCCGCCGTGCAGTTTTGAAGAAAATCTGATTACCAGTTTTGGGGTTATTGCCCCTTTTCCGGAAATTTTTCAAAATTTTAATATTTTTTATTCTTTATCAAAGAAACTATAGCAGATAGAGGTCAACTTTAAATTGCAAAAATGTTCAGCATATCAAGATCTTCCCACCCTGAAATTTTGGAGAAAGTCCAAAACCCTTGTAGGAGTTACTGCCCTTTTTGCACAGAATTTTCAAAATTTTCACATTTTTGGTCTTTTATTTCCAAAAACTATAGAAGATGAAGTTTAAGTGTAAATTGATAAAATGTTTGCCATGCTGTGCTGACTTCAAAAGTGGTGTTGAAAATCGTTCTTTGACCGCCATTTTCAAAATGGCCGCCAAAAAAAAGGCGGGAAAATTCAACATTGTTCAATTTCAATAAAATTTGTTTTCCAAATAGATATTGATGTTGCAACTTCAAAACCAGTGTTGAAAATTGTTTTTTGACCGCCATTTTCAAAAGAAAGGCGGGAAAAATCAACGTTGTGTGATTTCAATGAAATTTGGTTTTCAAATAGGTATTGATGTCGCAACTTCAAAATCGATGTCAAAAATTGTTCGTCGAATGCCATTTTCAAAATGGCCGCGAAAAAAGGCGGGAAAATTCAACATTTTCCGATTTCAATGAAATTAGGTTTCCAAATAGATATTGATGTTATGACTTCATAAACTGATGTTGAAAATTGTTCGTTGAACGCCATTTTCAAAATGGCCACCAAAAAAGGCTGGAAAATTCAACATTGTCCAATTTCAATGAAATTTGGTTTCCAAATAGATATTGATGTTGTGACTTCAAAACTGATGTTGAAAATTGTCATTGCCCGCCATTTACAAAATGGTGTTTTGACTTCAAAACTGGTGTCGAAAGTGGTCCTTAGCAAGAATGTTTTTGTCAAAAAAGCCAAACAAAGAAAGTAAATGAGAACCGAACCGTCAGTCTAAAAAGAACAATTCATAAAAAGAACAATCATATAGTAAAACATGATCAGACTTTTAAATACAGTTCAAGATATTGGTGGTGTTCCAGCTACCAAAGTTAGAGAGACTGATGTTCAACTGTATAACTTACAATGTAAGCTTGATTGTCGTATTGTGCTTCATAGTTTTCTTCACAATATAAGAAATATGTTTAAACTAGATTATAAAGGGGAACCCCTGCCAAAATTTTTTTATGGAAACGGGGACTTTGAATGTTTTTATTTCAGCAATATGCATTGGCTGAATTATAAGTGGAACCCCTGCCCAAATTTTCTTGAATGATGGTCTGAAATGGGTTGTAATGGATAGTGGGGCTTTAAATTACCGTGGAAACTGCTGAATCTACTTGCCCAATTGGAACCATACTTGGTGACAACTGTCCATAGTCGGTACCTATCGAAGAACGTGTCTGGTAAATCTGCATGTATTCCAAGATGGCCGCCAGCGGGGGACATTTTAACATTAGACCCTATGGGAAAACACACTCAAAGACATTCTTCTCTGAAACTACTTGGTCAGTTGAATCAAACATGGTCACAATAGGCCTTTAATGGTCTTCTTAAAAAATTGTCTGACAAGTCTGCACCTCATCCAAGATGGCCGCCAGCGGGGACCATTGTTTAACATTGGACCCTATGGGGAAACACGTGCAAAAATTTTCTCCTTTGAAACTTCTAGAAAATGAGTAATTTAGGCTGCAGTTTATGCCAGTCGTGGACCAGGTGAGCTATACAGGCTCTTGAGAGCCTCTAGTTTAAAAAATTGTCGGATCGCATGTAGGTTTATTCCCGGAACGAAGTTATCGAGACCCGCAATTACAACCTTAGCTAAAAATGATAACTTGATATCGGACGACCCCCCCCCC
>MJUU01042313.1:21403-51234 GCA_002080025.1 Modiolus philippinarum
AAAAAAAAAAAATTAAATGAACTTTTTTGGTGCACAGACAATCATTTAAAGCTTAAACGAAGACTTTCGTGATCAACCTGATTCAAGGATAAAGTTGGATAATATATATATAACTATACAGTACACTGATGTCGATGACATGCAATAATTCTTAATGTAAATTTATCTTCTGGCTCTAACTTGGTCAGCCCTAAAATAAAACTTCTAAAAGGCAGTGGCTTCAGAGTTAAGATAACCGTTTTTAAACTATTCAATTTGTCTCTTTGATATGTCTCCTTTCTAAAATCTTTGAAAAGAGCCAATGTTATGCTGTATCCAAGTGAGGTCAAATACCATAGACCTATTGCACTTTGATGTATACTTTCAAAATGTATGGAAAGTAATATATTTAAGTATGTTTATGATTTTTACGTCGCGATATTGTAATAACTCCGAATCAGTCTGGCTTTACTCGTGGCGACTCGGTTATTAACTAATTAGTAAATATAATGAATGACTTTCGAAAAGCCTAAGATGACGGGAAGGAAGTAAGGGTTGTTTTTTGTGGTATTAGCAAAGCATTTGATCGAGTTTGGCATAGAGAATTACTACGCAAATTAGTTAAATACTTTATATCCGGTTCTTTACTTGAATTGGTTTGCAATTATCTATCATGGATGGGTTCATTCCCATTTATCTAACTTTTTAATAAATTATACATAACAGGCAAAAATTAAAAGTTGGATAAGTGGGAAAAGGTAATATTACTAAAACAACATACACTAATTAGAGCTTTGGTCAAGTATTTGACAAAAAATATGCAAGAAAATTAAGTCCATGTGAAAATTCGACTATATTGTATTTATTTTATATATAATATGTAGTGAATTTGCTGGAATCACTTAGGCTTTTTATCAGTCACCATTTTTAAACTTTTGTTCTTCTTGATTTTTTGTTTTTGTTTTTTTGTTTTTTATTTCTTTGATTGTTGTTGATCTATATTCATTTTGCAGAAGATTTGCCTTTTTGGTCATCTTTTACTAAATATTAATAAAAGAAATATTTATTTTATTTTTTTTTTCATTTATTTTTTCTCATATAAGTCAGACATGATTACAACATTGACATAAATATCAGTATCCAGACAGGTTTCATTTTATATATCAATACATATAATAAAGGTATAATGAATATGGTAACATTTCATATGTTTATAAACAGCACTAATTTAGGACAACCGTATTTGTATAGTGGTACATATCAACTTCTCACTGTCATATAAGTTTGGTAGTGGGTCAGTAGTTTTTAGTGACTTATCTCTGAGTGTTACTGGAAACTTCTTACTCTCTATGTCAGCTTGAGTAGGTGGGTGGTTATGGTCTCTTGGCAATCTAGTAATACGAATATTTATAATTGTATCAGGATGCTGATACATAAGTCTCCAAAACGAACTCCCATATCAGACTTCAGAACTGCTGACTCCCTCAACTTCTTTCATATCTGAGCACTCAGAGTTTTCCTCCTTTTTCGCAGTTGTTATGGCAATGGCCGTCATTTTGAAAATTTTGAGACAAGAAACACACTCCTTATATGCTATACAACCTTTTTGTAAGGTTTTATTCAATTCTGATCACATTTAATTTTTCCGCCTTTTTGGCGTTTAAATGGCAGCAGTCGCCATTTTGAAAACAAATTCCCTGGTTGCTATACAACCTTTCCGTAAGTTTCATACAATTCTGAGCACTTATAATTTTCCCGCCTTTTTGCCGTTTCCATGGCAACGGTGGCCATATTGACATTTTGTAGACTGAAAACAAATTCTCTGGTTGCTATACAGCCTCTCTGCAAGTTTTCATGCGATTCTGAGCACTTTTAATATTCTCGCCTTTTTGACATTTCCATGTCAACCGTGCCATTTTGATTTTTTTTTTAGACTAAAAATAAATTCCCTGGTTTCTATACAACAATTCTGTAAGTTTTCATGTAATTCTGAGCACTTTTGATTTTCCCGCCTTTTTGCCGTTTCCATGGCAACGGTGCCATTTTGAAAATCGACAGACCTTTTTGCACATCAAGACATTAGTATATAAGGTCCTGCTAAGTTTCATTCAGATCAGAAGCGTAGTCACCAAGATATGCCCTGGAGAAATTGTCAACAGCTTTTGTCGATTTCCCGCCTTTTTGCCATTTCCATGGTAAGCATGACATTTAGGATGTTCATAATTTTCGCCGCACAACTAGACATTGGTATCCATGTTCCTGCAAAGTTTAATTAAGATCGGTTCACTGGTCTCTGGGATATGGCCAGGACAAAATCTTAGAACTAAGTCATTTTTTCATCAAATTAAACATTACGATACTGAGTTTGTGTATTCTAAAATTGGCCTTAACGATTGCATTGTTCGTGGAATACTCAAACTGACGCTTTATTCAAGCTGGTGTACCGCAAGGGTCCATATTAGGTCCCATACTATTTCTAATATATAGAAATGATATTGTAGATGATATCAATGCATCTATCCAACTCTTTGCTGATGAAACAAGTCTGTATTTAGAAGTCGAGGACCCTTGTAACTCAGCAACGATTTTGAACAGAGATTTCAGTTTTCCTTCTTTGTTAATGGATAACGATATGAACAGTCAAGTGAACAATTATACAATTAGGTGTGACTATATCAACTAACTTTATCTTGAACGACAATATAGATAATGTTGTCAGAATAGCTTACACCCTAATTAACATAATGAGAAAGTCAAAAAAAAAAAAAACAATTGAACATCAATGACTATTTCTGAAAAGAGTATCCCACCTGTTCTCCCTTCTTTGTTAATGGATAACGATATGAACCGACAAGTGAACAATTATACATTTAGGTGTGACTATATCAAAAAACGGTTTCCTGAACGACCGTATAGATAATGTCAGAATAGCTTACACCCGAATTAGCATAATGAGAAAGTTAAAGTTCAACACTAACCTTTTCGTTCTTTATATGTCCTTCATTAAACCTTTACTTGAATGTGATGATGTCATTTGGCAAAACTTCAATCTTTCTCTGATTGATAAATTGCAAAATGTTCAACTAGGAGCAGCCAGAAGCTCGGAATTTCGAACTGGAACAAAATTAATATGTATGTCGATTACTTTTTACCTACTTCCGTTAATCTGTGAAATAAATTACCTAATGAAATTCCGAAGTTCAAGCATTTTTTCGAAGAGGCAATTAAAACTCAAAATCCAGCCTGTCCTTCAATTTTAATACGACCGAAATAAATTGAGGTCGTGTAATGGTATTTCGCTGTCGTCGTCGTGTCGTCGTCTGTAGACATTTTTGTTTTTTGCCAGTAACTTAAGTTCAAATTGATCAATCCTTATGAAGTTTTGAGACAGTGTTCCTTCGCACAAAAGGAAGGCTAGGTATGGTTTTGGTTTTAATTTGCGAAAATTAAAAAAAAAAGACCCTAAAGGAAAGATTTAAACGAAATGGTATAAATTGCCTTTTAATTTAATTCATAATGACTGGTCAACCTTTTTAATCTACGACACTATTAATACTTCCTTGGAACTATGTTGTCTCAAATAAGGAATCTACAATCCTCGCTGCCTTTAATTAGACACTCAATATTTTACGAGAGAATATGGAGTAAATGTACATGAGACCATAACACATATGTAAACTCAAACTGCACTAATTTTAATGAGCTGTATGGCCATTTCTGAAATTTATTCCTCATCAGCAGCACTAGATGATGTCTATTTATCATCATGACATACAACATCCTCATATTATTAATCCAAGCTATTATTTAACGTTTTTTTTTATCATGCAACAATTCTGTTTACAATATATTCATTAAATCACAACATAAATTCCCAATAAACATCGGGTTTCAATTCACAGTAACAATATGATAATAATTTATATTTATGTAAAAAAATATAATTTCCTGACTGAATTAATTACTACAAAAAGAAATCAAGCACCATTTAATTAATTAGATCGTTTTCATGGAAAATTATTCGGTTTTTATTCTTACCGCCGTGGGTTTTGTAAATACAAACAGATATTTGTTTTTTTTTATGATATAATAAAAAAATATTTCTACATTGAAATTTGCAATATTTGTAAGCTTATATATATATATATATATATATATATATATATATATATATATATTCAAAAATACGCAAGTGATTTGTGAAACTCATTTAAAATAATCTTTAAAAACTGATGGCTAAGAGTTCCTTGCATTTCCCATTCCAATCAATTTATGTTTCTTCACAACTTTCAAAACATTGCAACGAAAAGAAATGATTGGATGTATAATTTTAGAAAACATTGGGAATTACAGAACAACAATTAGTATAGCAACCTATAGTAAAACATTTTAAGATCTTTCAATTTTCAGAACTATTTTCATTAAGCCTTCATGTCAAATGGATAGTCCTCTAGTATGTAACTCAGTGATGAACACAACTTGGAGGTATTAGAATTCTTCCTTTTCTCCTTTGTAAATTGTAACTTATCCGTTAACGGTCCCATCCACTGTTTAATCTATCGTAAAGTCATTGAGAACCAAACCGTCAATCCAAACCGAATAATCCAAGGACAATGGCAACATCGGAAACAACAAGAAACAAGAGTACCGTATGAGTACAGGACAGAAGGAAAAATGAAGACACACATGAACAACACGGACCCAGTAAAAACCATTGGTAATATCAGGTGCACATGTAGAGTAAGAATCTACTGCTTCTTATAAGACGCAGTGTTGAACATGTAAACTCCGGAAGTTAAGTCAGATCCGGTAGAGAAAATAAAGGGACAGATCTGTTGTCATCTGGGAACCATATATCACATAGCGGTCCACAAGATCGTGATGTCAGCCGTAATACTTATGTAGTGATGACTTCAAGTTATTGACAACATACTCTTGATTAAGTAGCCTGTTTGTAAGCAATCGAGCTCTATCAACGGTCATTATATCGACCACAAGTCCTTGAATAGCAGTTTGGAGAGGTAAACTCCATATGCTGGCGCTTTTGGAATGAAGAAGAGGGAAGTTTACTACTAGAAAAGTGAAGTCATTGCGTTTGTTATACAGTGTAGTTTGTAGTGTACCTCTGTTGTCAATTTCAGGATGAAGGTCGAAGAACGAGGCCAATGCGGATGTATCTATAGTTTCCTTAATTTCGAGCTCTTTTGAATAGATAAGATGAAGAAAATCACCAAAGCGAGTGATGTTTAGTGATGAAATATCATCTTTATAACGGAAACTGAAATTAAAGAATTTGTTCAGTTTTTTATCTTTTCTTCTGAAGAAGGTACTCGATGGCTTCGGTCTCATATGAGTGGAAAAACAGATCGTTTGAAGGAGGTGCACAATTTTTGCCTATTCGATTTCCGAACGTCTGTTAAAAAAACAAGTCCTCCAAACTGTACAAATATATTGTCGTTCAGAAACTCTAACATTTTAATCTATGATTAACAAGGAATGGATATAAGTGTTACAGAGGAAGATTTATGGCGCGAAAGACAAGTTCTTTAGATTCTGCTGTTATTCTTGCACTTTCGAATGAAAGTTAAGGATATTGTCTTGGGCTTTGTCGGTAAACTCATGTTTTTTTGTGGCGCGAACTTGTCCTACAGCTTTGGATTCATATTAGGCTTTTTGTATATATGATAAAGGTGTGCAATTAATATTTAGATTTTTTATGTCGATGTTGTTGCAAACAAGAGGCCCAAAATATGTCTATTTCAACGTGAAAAAGGTAGTGCGTGATTACCAGTTAGAACTCTCATTTGTAAATGTACAACATTATTTCCGTGAGAAATGCAGCATTTTTTAAATTCTTATTTGAATTCCCTTTGAAAATTATTCGTTTCCCCAGGAAAAATAAAAGTAAAGCCAACTTTTGTAGAAGAGAACAGCATTATGTATAGGATTACGGCAAAATCCAGTATGAATTACACAAATCCTGTAGGAATGAACTTATCTTACATCGATATTCGCATTTTTTGTGAGATTAAAAGACTTACTTGTGTCTATCAGCGATATTATAAAAAGACTCAATTCGTCTACAACTAAAGAAATCTAAAAAAATCCTATATAAAAAATTCTTTTTTCTATCAGCGTTTCATACTGAGCACATCTAAGTAAAACCAAAAAAATGTCTCAATTTCATTCTGAGCACATCCAAGTGACTCAATTTTTTATAGCACCGTTTCATAATTCGGAATTCGAAACATATATGTGCGTCACTTCAATTTGTGAAGTTTATTCAGACACTTGATGTTTATTTTCACACTTGTTAATGTTAGAGAACTTTGCATTGTAAATTATTTAAAAAAAAACATTACTGAAAGGACCAAAATTTGAGGACGCAAGGTATCTTTAGTGTATCTTGAAAAGAAAACGGAATATTTATTTAAGCATTTATAAATATCTATAATAAAAAAATATAAGCGTGGAAGATTAACAGTTTCCCAAGTTGTACCTCCTTTGGGTACATTATCTCTTCAAATTTCAAAAATGTATTTTGAAAACAATAAAGCAAATTGAACCAATGCTAACAGGAATAATACATGAAAATTGGAGTCAGCTAAAAAATTGTCCATGCGTTATCTTGACACATTTTGATGTTATAGTTATCGGTAAATTTACTCTTGTTACACTATTATATGTCGTTGAGTGAATGCAAATAAAGTGTTTGTTGTTGATAAACCTTTTGAGGTAAATTAATTGTTCAACTACAATAATAAAAAAGCTCCACAAAGGACCTAATTTACGTGACACATTATCATATTTCTTCATACGAGTAAAAGTATACAGGAATTATGTGTAGTATAGTTTAAACTTACTTGATTTGTTCATAAGTAACATAAGAGATCAAGCAAAAGTAAAAAATGATATTATCTCAGCCATTTTGTTTTGTTTTCCACGGCCCTTTGAAGACAGCAATATCAAAGATCTAGCCCAATCCCATGTCTATCTTTTATTTTCCATATGAAAAAGAGAGGAAATGAGGTAAATGTCAAGAAGACAACATCCCATCTCTAGGTTAAAACGACCCAAAACAAAGCATCTAGGGGTCACCGTACGGTTTTCAACTCCGTGAGGAACCTCACACCATATTACAAGCCGTAAATGGCCCCTAAAAAGCAAAAAAGTGAATACGTTTGACATAATATGTGTTTAGTTTTACCTCAATTCGGCAAGGATTTTAACTTGTTATCCTACAAGTTCAACAAACTTGTATTTTGAACTTACTAGAGGTATGAATAAAGCTCATTGTTCAAGACCTAATGTTGACTCCAAGATTACGAACAATAAAAGCTTTGTTCCATCGCATAGTTTGACCATGTGTTGTAGAGACTTTGTCTGATTTACGTTTACTCCATATCCCTTCATTGTTAATTATGAAGTCTTCTCCCGTATAAACAGTTATTTTAATAAATAAAGCATGCTTATACAATAAACATCATTTTGCTTTATAAGAATAACATATGGAAACTGTAGCAGTATTTCGACAGTTTCAAGATAATACTTTTAATGGTGATGTGTGGTAGTCAAACAACAACAAATCTTTTCGACTTTTTTATATATTCATATACGAGCTTAGTACATATATTCGTTCTGGTCATGATGTGTAGTAAATGTAATGCAATGACACTATTTTTATGATGAGGAAATATATAACGAGACTTTTTGGTGTGTTGTTTCTTGTAGAGACAGTTTTTCATATAAAACAACGACAGTAGAATACCGAACGAATAAAGAACAAGAATACATAAATCATATTCCGGAGACAAGGCAAAAGTAAGAAGGCCAGAAGACGGAAGACAAAAGACGCTACACAACCACAAAACGCTAACACTACAAATACAACAATAAAAACTAAAGCACTTACAGTGTGAATTCTCAAAAAGAGTGACATCAGGTGCTTTGAAATGGTAAGCATGTCATGTTCTGTATACAGCATCCGTCATACTGTCAATGGGTTAGTCCAGGGTAAAGTCAGAATCGGTAATGTCAAATCCGGGAATATCTGAATCTAGCTGAAAATGTCCATTTTCATTGTTTCACTGACATTTCATATCTATCTATGATATCGTGGTGACGGCCATACAATTTCTGAAGGGACGAAGGTAACAACGGCTGACTCAGTGGTTTTTTGTGACAGTGTTTTTGCTCTTTCCACAAAGTCGCTGTATGAACTATAGGCTCTACAGTAACGAATAAATTGTGAAATATACACTCCATATGCTGGGAAGGTAGGTATATTGCTTCTGAGAATTAGAGGACACTTGATATGTATAGCAATAATGAGTAGAATTCCAGTTTGTCCAATAAATTGGAATTTATCATTAAATATATATTGAAAAATGATTCCATGACCTTGCATTGAACATTACTTCTTCAACTAAAAAAATACCAATTTCGAAAGCAACCTATCATTTTCATTCTCTTACTTTATTGCTTATGTCCTAAAATTAACTACAACTTGTCTTAACATATGTGAAAAAGCTAAACGTTACTCTAAATACTTACTAATTTGGTCATACACAAATTCCAAAAACAAAATTGGCCAAACGCAAATTCCAAAACAACGCAGCAAAATGAACTATATTTCCTGTTAATCAGTGAATTTCGAATATGAACGGATATTGTATTTAAAAGTCAGATGTTATAATTTACTTCGTAAGGATTTAATTAGTTAAATTAATATGATTAAAGGCTCAGGAATGATTACAAATATATACACCGTGGAATTTTATTATTATACTTCTACTTCAGATACTCTCCAATTCAGAACTATATGTATATTTAATTGGAACGATTTATTTATTGATGTTGACACGATTTCTGTACATAAATATCATTTAGGAAAGTTAAAATGAAATATAGTAGTTAAACCCCAAAGGGCTTTAGCCCGATTAAGTTAAACTGATTTAAACCATGACCGTATGGACCATGTTAAATTGAACTTTTTAATAATTTAAGGGAGTCCTTCAAGATTTGATCCTTAATTATAAAAATGTAGATATAATGCAGGATATCTGATTCAATTTAATGGAATCATGGTTTAATCATTGTTTAATGGTCAACATCCCTTTTCTTTGTATCAACATTCCAAAAGCACCAGCATATAGAGTTTACATTAGCTATTCAATGACCTGTGGTCGATACAATGACTACCTTGATAGAGCTTGTTTGCTTACAAATAGGCTACTTAAAAAGGATGTGTTATCCATAACTTGAGTTACACTTTAGAAGTTTTCGACTTCACGATCTTGTAGACCGTTTTGGGATATCTGTTTCCCAGATGACAACAAATCTCTCTCTTCATAGCTATACTTTGCTTTCCTCTACCGGAATTTGACTTTACTACCAGAGTTGACATGTTCAGTTGCGGGAGATGCTTACGCTACCGATGAACTTGATCTCACCCATGGTTTTTTATTTGTCCGAGATGTTAATTTTTACATATGTATGCGTGTCTTCTTTTTTCCTTTTCTGTGCCGTTCTCATGTTATGTCTTTGTTTCTTTGTTTTTTCCGATGTTGCCATTGTCCTTGTATTATTGATTTTGGACTGTATGAAATGGTAAATCGCATATAATAATAAATAGCTGCACCAAGAGCACATGATATGCTCGTCCCCACTTTAAAGCAAAGTGATTAAAGAATCCATGAAACTAAAAACTCAATCTTATCAGCCTTTATTATAGAGGCAAGCCATATTTTAATTACTTTTATAAATCCATGCTGTAAGGAAAACACGAATAAGAACAATAAGGACAATAGAACCGCCTCAATCCACCACCCATGGGACTTCTGGTATGTACCAATCAATTCATTTCATCATGAGTAATAAAGATATATACGGTTTATCGCTGGGGATCTCAACTGTTTTAGAGTTAAAATGTCATGCTTTAAATGATAGGGGCGGGGCACGCCTATGGGGAATTCTGATATGTGTCAATCAATTCAGTAACTTCGGTATCTAGTTATTTGTTATCACTGGGTAGATGCCACTGCTGGTGGACTGTTAGTCCCCGATGGTATTCACAAGCCAAGTAGTCAGTACTTCGGTGCTGATCCGGAAGCCGATTCTATTTGGAACCTAACAATAGCTAAAATTGTGTAAATTTTGCTGAAAACTTACTAAGGAGTATCTCCCTAATGTGATTTTGGCTTTACTTTTAGATCATTTTGGTTATCTGTTCTCTACAGTTTTTAAAATCTTTGAGTTTATGGTCTTCCAAACGTTTAGATTTTATCTGCACTGAAGAGACATAAGTGTCGAAATGCGCATATGCAGAATTTAAGTTCACAGTAACTCCGGTATTTAGCTGTTCCTATTGTCATGAGTAATCAAAATATAATATGGTGTGGGATTGGGATCTCAACCGTTTTCAAGATAATATAGTTTTCTTAAAATGAGGGGGAGGGAACAACCCCAGGGGATTGCTGATATGATCAATCAATTGCCCTTGTCTTGAGGAATCAAAATACATATGGTTTAGGGTTTTAAGATAATATATCATTCTTCACATAAGGGTTCAGAGCACCACCCTAGGGACTTTTGGTATGCATCAATCCATTCATCTGATCTTGGGTAATCAAAATATACACAGTTTAGGGGAAGTAATAAAAAAAATTAAAGAATATCAATGTTTTCAATAATAAAGACTTACTTATTTTTCCGCAAATTTTAAGGAACTTTGGAATGGAAAATCCCATTATCGGAAGTTTGTCTTCTTTCCTACTTAACAATCCTGCAGGGTTTCGAGAAAAATGATCAGAGCGTTCTGTAGTTAGAGTACGATGTGTGGACAGAAAATGCCATTTCATGCATTTTTGGGATAATCAGAGTCCCATAATAAGTAATGAAGGGCTCTGATATAAATACAAGTGAGACAAGGTCTCTACATATACATGCTAAAACAAAGCAATGTTTTAGTGTCGTTCTCAATCTTAAAGTCACCACGAGGCCCTCAACAATGAGCTTTGCTCATACCTCAAAGTAAGTTTAAGGTGGCCCCTGACATCGGTTTCAATGGAAATACTCTGGAACGAAAATTCTGCCCCCCCCCACACACACACAATGAAAGGGAACAATCTTACGCTGTACCCAGCGTTCTCCAGTTAGAGTACGACGTGTGGACGCTCGGACGGACAGACGTATGGACACCTGTATACCATGTACGTCCCGTCAAAGACGGGCGTATAAAAATAATTTCTGATAGGTTAGTCATTATCAAACATATGATCTTTTGGGAACCCGTTTTAAGAACTCCTCTGAGACGACACGGCCAAATATTAAACAAACTGGATCACATTAGACCTTGAATGGTCCTCTTCAAATAGGACGTCCTACAGGACTGAACTCCTCACAAGATAGCTATTTTTCGTTAGCTCCTTATATGCTTTAAAATATGTGAACTTACAATTGAAAGTTGATAAAACGTTGTACATTATCCTATTGTGACCTATGACCAAAAAATATGTTCCATGTGCACAATATTTAACCATGTTTTAATGGGCCAATCCCAAGGAAAGCGAATGCTTTTGTAAATTGTAACTCATAGCCCCTAAACGTATATCAATGTGATAAATGTTTCAAATTTGATTTTATGATTTTTGCAGTCAAGCTTGCCTACGTCAACTTCTAGGGACCCTAAAAGTTATACTTTTTAACTATTGTAACAGACGTCATCATACAGTATCAGAATTCAGCGGCTTGTTGTTCCTTTTAAAAATAGGATGTGCCAGGATGCTGGTTGCCCGACAAAATACCTTTTTGCCTGTTTCTAGGAACCAACCCTAAAAGTATTTTGTGGTGAGAAAGCATTTGTTCCATTTCTACCAATACACAGTTTAAGAGAATAATTTAGATATCTAGTTCTTGGCCAAATCCTTGGTCATCATTCAGCATTGACTAGTATCTTGCTTAAAAGAATATAAAGACCTTTAGTATTATAATCATTTGAAACCCTGTGAAGATGGGCAGATACTACCAGCTGATTTCCTTTTATTCCTAACAAACTTTGAAAACAAAGATTGAACTGAAAGACTTTGAAACTTCAAGTACCAGAATGCCTAACCACTTTATTGATATTATTCAGCTGTCTATCCTCGATAAAGCAGTTTAATCTGAAATTCGGGCATTCTACTCTGTTATATATGCTTTGGAATTATTTTTTCATTATACTACATTTTAAAATTGTGTTCAAAACAACGGCAGTAGAATACCAAAGGAACAAAGAACAAGATTACATAAATCAGAGTCCAGAGACAAGGCAAAAGCAAGAACACCAGAAGACGGCAGACCAGAGAAGCTACAAAACCACAAAACTTACACTACAAATACAATAAAAACTAAAGCACTGAGTTTGAACTCTCAAAAAGAGTGACATCAGGTGTTCCAGAAGGGTAAGCATGAGCATGTCCTGCTCTGTATACAGCACCCGTCACACTGTCAGTGGGTCAATCCAGTGTAAGTCAGCAGCCCTTTTCACAAAAAATCTTACGATAGAAAATAGTCGTAAGTCATTAACATTTTATATAGACCTACGATTAAAATTTGTCCTAAGACTTTTTGTGAAAAGGGCTGCAGAATCGGTAATGTCAAATTCGGGAAGACGTGAATATAGCTGAAAATGTCAGTTTTCATTTGTGACACAGAAATTTCATATATACTCTATGATGTCATGGTGACGACCATAGAATTTCTGAAGGCACGAAAGAAACGAAAATCTAAAATCAGACAAAGCGATTGAAAAACTGACAACTGAGACAGAAGACTTGAGACAACAAGAAGAAATAATATTTTTTTTTCTTGAAAAAGTTGTGTCGATGACCTAGTGTTATTTTGTATAATTGGTGAGCAGTGCAGATGTTCTTGCACAGGATCATATATTGAAAATATTCAGTCAGCATGTAGAGTGACCTGTCGCCTATCAGAGTATCAAAGAGTTCAAGAGTTCTACTTATTCTATATCAACAAAGAAAAAATTCAAATGTCTTTTGCCTATTGATTCATTCTCGAGAGATTGAAGTGGGCTTAGTTGTTACTACTCCTCTTTGGGTAGTTGTCTCTTTGACACATTCCCTGTTTCCCTTCTTTTTTCTATTAGTGTTTACAAGATTCTTGTGAAGATTACTATTTTTGTGTTGTAATCTGTACTAATCCATGCTCTTATTTTTGATATTTCCCGCGGACTTAGTAACTTTCAGAATGTCTTTTCGATTAACAAGATAATAATAATTATTTTGCCTTTATTTACACAGGTATATGCTGTACTGTCCTCTTCTTCAAATTGTTGATTAAGTTAGTTCACATAAGTTCACGGCTAATCCACCTTAGTCAGCTAATAAAAATTGGAATCGAACATTAACAAAATTATTTTGGGTAGTTAATCTATAATTACTCAAACAAAATAAGCAACATTTATGCTATTAGAAATCGGAAGATGTACAAAAGCTGAAAGAGAACAAATAATCAGAAGGCCAATGTCAACTAAGGACAGAACTTTGCATGAGGGAGAAACTCCTCAGTTTTAAACAAAATGTTCTAATCAAGATGTGTCAATTCCCAAAAATCGGTTTACTGGGCTGGTGAAAACCCTCGGTGACTAACAGCCTACCAGCAGTGGCATCGACCCAGTGGTAATAAATAAAATTGAATTTTCATGATTTCTTTCCAATAATAGAATCGATGACCACTGATTTCTTTAAAACATTTTGTTCTACCTTTTATCAAAATCCATGATTTATTCGTGTTCAATATATCAAACCTACACAGATAATATCAAAAGGTCAAAACATTGATATATCGGAAACTTCTACTGGAAATCAAGTTCAGTAACCTATTGATGTTTTACTAAAATTGTAGAGTGTGATTTTTATATAATATATCCTTCCGGATCAAGTTGATTATGACATTTCTCCAGTTCGAGATAGTTAAATTTGTGATTTTCAACATGCGAGCTTTAGCGAGTATTTTAAAATCAGAAGTTTAACTATCAAGAATGGAGAAATATCGTAATCCACTTGATCCTCGGTGACTAACAGCCTACCAGCAGTGGCATCGACCCAGTGGTAATAAATAAAATTGAATTTTCATGATTTCTTTCCAATAATAGAATCGATGACCACTGATTTCTTTAAAACATTTTGTTCTACCTTTTATCAAAATCCATGATTTATTCGTGTTCAATATATCAAACCTACACAGATTATATCAAAAGGTCAAAACATTGATATATCGGAAACTTCTACTGGAAATCAAGTTCAGTAACCTATTGATGTTTTACTAAAATTGTAGAGTGTGATTTTTATATAGTATATCCTTCCGGATGAAGTGGATCACGACAATTCTCCAGTTCGAGATAGTTAAATTTAAATTTGTGATTTTCAACATGCGAGCTTTAGCGAGCATTTTAAAATCAGAAGTTTAACCATTAAGAATGGAGAAATATCGTACTCCATGAGCAAACGGAATGATATATTGTTTCTCCAATGACCTTTACTGTGTTTCAGGTGCAGATTCAATGGTTCAACACGGTTGTTCACATTATTCGCGCTATCTCAAAGCCAAGTAAAGATGACGTCACAATAGACTAAATATGAATGAAATGAAACGTTTCAGGAAACATCACGCAGAAATTAATCCAACGTGTGGATTCAAAATAATATTTTTAACCAATTGGGTTGACATGCTAAGAATTGGAGAAAAATCCTTAATCACAAAAACAAAATTTTGAAAAATCTATAGTTTTAGTTTTAATCACCCGAACTAGCTTTAGTATGCTAAAAATATCAAATGAAATATACTGGTATGCATGAAAAAGACACAAAATAGCGAAATCAAAATAGCAAATGTGTAGTTCTTTGAAATTGTTTATACATGACGAAAACCCTGCCTTTATGAATCAGAAATACTTTCAATCAGAACATACTTCATGGTTCAGATAGGGGAGCAACAGCAAGAGTAAGCCCAACAAGTTTGCCAAACTATTTCCAAATAAGTACTACTGTTTCATTTTTTTATCAAATATATGAAAATGAAAGGAAATTGGGTAAATGTCAAGGAGACAACATCCCATATCCAGGTTAAAAAGACCCCAAACAAAGCATCTAGGGGTCACCTTACGGTCTTCAACACAGTGAGGAACCTCACACCATATAGTAAGCCCTAAATGATCCCAAAAAGGTAAAGAAAGTGAATAAATCAGTGGAAACAGACCACATTCAATAACCCGAATATCAAAACTAAAATTTTGTAAGAAGACAAGTACAAGCCAATGACCAACATGTTACTGACTTGGGAAAGTCGCAAAAATTGCGTTTTCTTGGATTCAAACCCTCCCCTTATGTGTGGTGAATGGCTAAAAAATGTACACACAAAAACTCATGTTTGCCCAGACCATTTCGCAAGAAAAACGATTGTGTTGCTTTTGCCTCAAGCTTTCAAACTGACAGAAGGTTGTATTGTTTATACCAATATGATTACTAATCCTTCTCCAAGAATGGTAGGAGACTACTTCCAACATTAGTATACGATAACATTTTGATACATTCATTCTTCTAATTTAAAGCCCATTATTTCCTACCCTTTGTCTCGCTAAATCACACATTTTTTATTCAAATTTTTAGGTGTTGAAAAATTCTTGGATTAGACTGTACTAAAGCTTAGTAAACTTCAAGTACATGACACAATACCATAGTTACTTTAAATTTATCCCGAGTTCCTAATGTCGTCTATGTTTGTCTTTTGTCATTTTATTGTTTTTCTTGTGCAATTCCCTGGTTGATTGTTGCATGTTATTGTAATGTTCAGCCATTGAAAGTATTTCCTGTTATCTTTTCTTCATTAATTCTTGTAATTTGCTTACTTTTTAAACCAAACAGCATTTTAAACTGATGAATTTGTTTTATTTCTGTACTAGACGCATCTTGCATCCGTCTTTTCTAATTTGTCTATATCAATTTTTAGTAATTTAAAAATAAGGCATCAAACATTTTTATCAAGGGGAGGGGGACCCTGGTTTTCTTTTCGATCATGATTTTTTTTCAGAATCTTCCTCCGAGAAAATATTTTTTTACTAGTTTTGCATACAAGGTATGGGGCTACAATGCAAAATCAATTTTTTTCGGCCCGCTGGGCCGTCAAAAATTTTTTTTCCAGAAAAAAAATCCCAGTCCCCCTCTAATATGAAAATGGTCATTGCCTTACAATTAAAGATTGCTGACAAAATGTCTTTTTCCTGTTGAAAATGCAAATCTGGTTCATTTAATTTCAAGAGCTTGGATGGAAAAAAAAAAAAAAAAAAAAAAAAAAAAAAAAAAAAAAAAAAATTGAATGCATTAGTTACATCAGTCTTTAGAAATATTGTATTCAACATTCAATAACCAGAATAGCATTAGCTTTACTTAAGTTATGAGCTTGACATAGAAATTAGCTGTACACAATCAAACAAAAAATAATAAAAAAAAATTGAAGTACAGATGTACTTTTATTCGGTTTTCCCCGTAATGTTATACTCTTTCGTCAGATTTATAAACTGTTATTGAGATGAGAGAATTTTGGTGATAAACTTTGCATGTGTCGACATGTATTCCCGGGCATGTATTGAACTGATTTATTCTGATATGTTCAGATAATTCTTTTCGATAGATGCTAAGATAATAATTCTTGTCCATAGAATTCATCTTGGTAGTCAATTGAAATTTTCCACTAAAATCCGGACTGATCTGGTTAACTCAATTTCTCAGCTCGACCATGTTACAAAATGACAATTGCCGAAGTTGATCGAATACTGCAGTCAAGTTTCCGGAATGCATGCATGAGAAAAACACACAATTTTAAAACCTTTTCAATGTTTCCAATATTTTGAAAAATTTCTAATACATTTTGGTTCCAAACAAAGGACGAAGCTAGGAAGATTAAAAATGAAATGAATTATGGTCGAATTTGTGATATGAACGGATATTCCTCTTTTTATCTACATTTCTATGCTTTCAAGAATATTGAAAGTATAAACTGGGAACTACACAAAAGTGTGTCTGCCTTGAAAAAAAAAGAAAAAATAACACTGACCTTTTCTTTTGCCATAGTTTTTCTTGATTTCGGTCTCTGTAGGAGTTTAAATATAAATATAAATATACACTCCTGGACACTACAATTTCCATTATTTTTTTGCATCAAATACAAGAACAAAAATTCCTATGTGTAATTCGATATAAGGAACATACGGGCGAACAGGTGATGTTGTCATTATATGTTAAATTATTACATACGATTTTGTCATGACATGTTCACGGGGCCTAATCTGCTCGTAAAAAATGTGGGTGAATTCGGGAATACGTAAAAAAATTGGGGTGGAAGAGAATGTTCCATATAAAAATCGTTTTTATTTTCTAAACCAAGCAAACAAAAAAATATAACTAGGCGCATTCTAAGGACAATTTGACAAACTGACCATAACAGGATATTCAAGTTCCATTGATTTAAGCTTGAAGCGTGCACAAAAGTGACATTGGTCTGACGACTACATTATTCACTCCTGTAGAAAGCTATAGCCATTGGAGGGAATAAAAATACATGTAATGCTCTTTGGTTGACCGAAAATGTGAATTTAAACAGGTTAAATTGAGTTAAAATCATTATATAACAGGAAACAAATTGAATAAGCACATATATTTGGGTGATTTCAAGAGTACGAATTATTTTATTGGTGATTTCCATTCATATATTTAATCAAGAAATTTAGTTAAATACATTTTGAATCTCTTTCCACGCGAAATGAATTTAATAATAATTCAAGCTTCAATAGAGATAGTAAAATTTCGATTTTCAAAATGCGAGCTTTTGCGTGCATGTTAAAAATCGAGAGTGAGGAACTACCTTTCTGAATAAGAGTGCTTTTCTCTGATGCAATGTCCTTAAAAACTCGAAAATATAAAAAGACGTGAAATGTTGCGGACATTTTATCAAAAACGACAGAGAATGCGGTAACATATTTTTTTTATCCACTGCTATATTTAAGTGCCGTGGCTATTCTATCGGGTAGCTGGGGAAATAATAGTTTAAATGTTTATTCTTCCGTCCAAAAATAAAAAATGTACTACTATGAGTGCCTTGGTCTTGAATGTTGTGTGTTTTGTTTCTGTGCTTTGTGGCTGTCTGGGGTCATTGTTTTCTGTGTTCTCGTTTTTGCCATGTCTATGGACTTCGATTTTTGTAAATACTACTCCTTTGTTCCTTCGGTATTCTACTGCCGTTGTTACAGAAAGGAATAAATAATTGAAATTCTTCTGGAGACTATTATTTTGGAAGGTCTTTCGCTTTAATATTTTCATTCTTTTTGGTTCGCTGTGAAAACTACAAGACATTTGTGTGATATATAGGCCTTTATCATTTGGTCCGCTATTTGGTTTAGGGATTAAGATACAATGAAACAATTCCGGTTATCAACCTAACATGGTAAGTTTTGTTCATCCTTTTGTGCATCCTGAACACAGTTCATAATACTGTTCGCACCTAGATTACTATGTTATTGTTACTGTGACACTGCACTAATTTTGTTAGAATTAAAATGTTTAGGGTTTCAGTTGTGTATTGTTAGCCCACCGTATGAGTGATAACCGGAAGAGTGTTTATACTATTTGATGGGAGAGTTCATATCCAGGAAAAAGATAACACCATTTTTAAAGGGCTATAGAAGTGGTAGGAAAATGGCAATTCTACACCACCCCCATTTCTGCAAAGGACCCCACCCTCGACGCCCAAATGCAAACGGACGGTATTCCTATTGAGCATAGGGTAAATACAAGATGGCATATGTATTCGCTGATAGACAAGTGGAGAGCGGAAAGTGGGGATTAGGACACCTTTAAGGGAAGAATGTTACAGACTGATATAAATAAGGATATGACATCCGAAAGAAATAAGTTTAATCGGTTCCAGGATTTCTTTCTGGAGAAGATTTGGAAGATAGCACCCCAACCCCCCAAAGCAGCATTGCTTCAATGCCCTTAACCTGGTGGAGATGGATGAGCACACCCAGCAGTGTCAAAATTGCGGGGCGGAGAAAGCCCAGCGATTTGAGCATCAACCAGGGGAGCAGAAGACCAGCTGCGGCTACCCACTCAAGAGGAAGAAGGGGCAGTTCTGCAATAGCAAGCCCGGAAAGGATGGTCTCTGCTGGAGGCATAATAGGCAACCACGCGAGACGGAAGAGAAGAATCCCATCCCCGTCGTGGGTAAGATGGTGGTCAATGAGACCATGAAGACCCTCCGCCAAATAGCTAAGGATGAGGGTCTGAAGGGGGTCAGTAGGAAAAACAAAGAGGCCTTGGTGAAGCTCATAGAGGAGAAAACCACCTGCAAATTTGCCCAACGGGAAGACTTCAGCAAGAAGCAGCTCAAAGCGCTGGCAAAGAATCGCGGCCTCACCAAGTACTCTCAGCTCAAGAGAGACGATCTGATTCAGCTGGTCGAAGAAGATATCAGAAATGCCCCAGTCGAGGATGAGATCAAGGTCACCGATAGGCGAGAAGCTCTGAATGGCGTATTTGGGACGGTCGTCATCGAACCCGTAAAGTCGCATGACGTAGCCACGTTTTTCAAAGTAAGTCGGAGCACAATCTCCACCACCATCTCAGATGCTCTCGCCAACAAGAAGGGATTAAAGGTGCACTTAGTGCTTCTAGCAGAAATTGTGAAGACCAACCCCGCGACCGGAGAAAATACCTACATCACCCCTTACTTTCGATCAGCCCTGACTACCCTCACCCAATCATCCCACCTCGAATTGGAGATTGCCTTCATGATGGAGAAGGTCAAGGGAAATGTGGCAAAGTACATGCGGGAAGGGAGTGGGTGGACGTTCGGACACATCGAGAAGCTAGAAATCCACCTCAACCAATTCAAGCCACTCAAGGGGGGCTCCTTCATACCAACCCCATCGGCTCTCGCGAAAATGAAGGCGATCATCAATGTAAAAAATGACGATGATCGCTGCTTCCAGTGGGCAATGCTGGCGGTCCTTCATCAGGATGAGGTAGATAGCAATCATGCCTACCGCGTATCTCAGTACAAGAAATGGGAAGATGAGCTAAACTTCGAAGGCATCGACTTCCCGGTCTCGCTCAAGGCGATCGATATATTCGAGAGGCAGACTCCCACCATCAACGTCAACGTTTTTGGATTCGATGGTGTAAAGAAGGGTGAAGATCTTCAGATCTACCCCATCAAAATATTCAAGAATACGGGCCCACCCAAGTAGATCTCCTCTTCCTGACTCGCGAAGGTAAGCAGCATTACTGCTGGATCAAGAGCCTCTCTCAACTTCTGAGCTCCCAGGTCACGAATCACGATGGGCAAGCTTACTTTTGCCGTAGGTGCTTGTGCCATTTTACCAGGCAGGATATCTTGGAGGAGCATATGGAATATTGCAGCCAGAAGGATGAGGTTAGGATCGAGATGCCGGAAGAAGGGGCCACCATAGCCTTCCGTAACCACAAAAAGAGCTCCATTCGTCATCTATGCGGACTGTGAGTGCTTCACGGAGAAGCTCAGCACCTGCCAGCCTGATCCATCACACTCCTACCCGAAGGCCTACCAACTTCAGCGACCATCGGGCTTCTGCTATCACGTTAAGTACGCTCATGGTGATTACAAGGCCCCAGTCGTCTACTGCGGGTAGGATGCGACCAAGAAGTTTGTGGAGTGCATCGAAGAGAAAGTGCGGGCAAGCGGTAAGATATACAAGGAGACCAAGCCCATGGTAATGACGGACGAGGACAAGGAGAGCTTCGCAGAAAGCGCGCACTGCCACATTTGCTGGGATGAATTGGGAGGGGATAAGGGTCGGGACCACGACCATCTTACTGGGAAATATCGCAGCGCAGCACACAACCAGTGCAATCTGGATTTCCAGCTCCCAAAGCACATCACCATCCTCTTTCACAACTTGAGCGTGTATGATTCCCACATCTTCGTCAAGGTGCTTGGATTCACTGAGGGTAAGATCGACTGCATCCCCAATACCGATGAGAAATATATCAGCTTTTCCAAGCAGGTTGATCATTTGGAAATGAGATTCGTCGACTCATACAGGTTTTTGCCGAATAAGCTTGAAAATCTAGCGCAGAATCTGTCCCCTTACCAATTCGCGACCGTGAAGGCGAGATTCGGCTATCATGACGATCTGATGATTCAGAAGGGGGTATTTCCCTACGATTATATGGATGGGCCGGCCAAGCTGGAAGAAACTCAGCTCCCACCCAAAGAAGCCTTCTACAGCACACTTTACGCGAAGGGCATCACCGACGAAGACTACGCGCAGGCTCAGAGGGCTTGGGGGATCTTCGAGTGCAAGACCCTACGCGATTACCACGATCTCTACCTAGAAACCGACGTCTTTCTGCTGGCGGATATCTACGAGAGAATTTCAGGAACATCTGCCAGACTCACTATGGGCTTGATCCTGCCAACTACTACACATCACCCGGATTGTCCTACGACGCCGCCCTCAAATCCACTGGGCAAAGATTGGAGCTTCTTTCCGATCCAGATATGCTGATGATGTTTGAGCAGGCGACCAGGGGAGGGTTGGCCATGATCTCTCGCCGCCATGCTCAGGCCAATAACCCCTATATGGAGAGCTACGCCAGCTCCGAGCCCACCAAGTATCTCACCTACCTTGATGCCAATAATCTTTACGGATGGGCGATGTCGCAGCCTCTTCCCACGGGGGACTTTGAATGGGTGGAGCCGGAGGAGATCGATGAGATTCTCAGCTATCCCGACGATCACGAATATGGTGCCATGGTAGAATGCGATCTCGAATATCCGAAGGATCTTCACGACGCCCACAACGACTACCTTCTCGCGCCCGAGACCGTAGAGATCGACAAAGTCCGCAAGCTTGTGCCTTATCTAGGCAAGCGTGAAAAATATACCCTCCACTATCGAAATCTCAAGATGTATTTGGAGATGGGTATGAGGCTTAGAAAATTCCGTCGGATCATCAGGTTCAGGCAATTCCCATGGCTGGAGCACTACGTGGATCTGAATACCGCTCTTTTCGCCAAGGCCGAGATCGACTCCGAGAAGGATTTCTTCAAGCTCATGGTCGACTCAGTCTTTGGTAAGACCTTGGAGAATATCCGGAAGCGTAGACGTCAGGCTGGTCACCACCGAGAAGCATGCCTCGAAGCTCGTGGCCAAGCCCAACTTCGAACGTCGGGTGGTCTTTACCGAGAATCTAGCAGCCGTCCACATGAAGAAGACCAAGCTGAAATTTGATAAGCCGGTCTACCTGGAAGCCTGCATCTAGGATATTTCGGAGCTTCTCATTTACGATTTTCACTATGGATTCATGAGGAAGATGTACGGAAGATGTACGGTGATCGCGCCCGGCTTCTCTTTACCGACACCGATAGCTCGGCCTATGAGATCCAGACCGACGACTTCTACCAGGATATCGCTCCGCACGTCCAGGCCAAATTCGATACGTCCAACTACCCGGACGAGCATCCCTCCGGCATCCCTACCGGCGTGAACAAGAAGATCCTCGGGGTATTTGAGGACGAGTGTGGCGGCAAGGTCATGACCGACTTCGTGGGCTCCGGGCAAAGCTATACGCTTTCAAGGTGGATGATGGTGAGACCACCAAGAAGGCGAAGAGAGTCTCCAAAAGCATCATCAAGCGCAGCATCGCCTTCGAGGACTAAAAGCGATGCCTAACCATCCAGCAAGAAATCCATCGTCCGATGCATATCATCCGGAGCCATCTCCATCAGATCTACGCCGAGGAGATCAACAAGATCGCACTCTCCGCCAAAGACGACAAGCGTCACATCCTTCCCTAACCAAAAAGCTGATGAGCGTAGAAGATGGCAAAGTCGATAAGGCAGAGTGCGTCTCGACTAATGGCGGTTTGATGAATACGAACCTAGACATACAAAAGTATCGCAGGCTAAATCTCCCACTCCCCAGACGGATAATGGGTCCATCACCAAAGCCGTCTACGAGCGCCTGCAGGCGGATCTAGACGCATTGAGGCTCTTCGTCGAGCTGAAGCATGCGTAAATCAAGACTTTCTGGTCTCCCTTGATCGAGACCGGAAAGCCATCTGGGGATCATTCCCAGTCGGACTCTTTGACCCATGAATTGGAACTTAGGATAGCCCTACCATTTCACGAAGATTTCCTTGACCCCTCTCCTTGTTCGTCGCCGCAGGATATCTTCGATGCGAAAGACGTCCTGATCGATGTGCTGGAGCTCAGGCTCGTAGAAAGATCCATGGATCTCCTCATCGTGGAAATCCTTGAGACGATAGGTCGGCGGTTGCGTCGCTAGGGTCTGAAAGATGGTGAAGACTTCCTCCGTCCAGCGCGGAGTATATCCCTTCTCGAAAGTGCCCTTCTTCTTGATGATCCGGACTTTATCGCCGACGTCGAATCGATGAGGCTTCATGGGTGGGAGATCTCCGTAAAGATTCCAAAATACCTTGCCCTCGTGCTCTTTCTTGCTGGCGGCGGTGGGTGTCATTTTGATGGATCGATGCTTGTTGGTATTATACTGGCGGACAAGATCGTCCAAGACCGGGAGGTAGGTGCGCGTGCTATTGGCCGAGAAGTACTTGAACATCTTCTCCTTCATGGTACAATTCCAGCGCTCCACCACGCTCGATTTCTCCTCATTCTCCGTAGAGTAGAGCTCGACGTCGTGCTTCTGGAGCTGATCCTTCATCTCACGATTATAAAATTCCGTGCCCTTATCGGTCCATAGCTTCTCGGGCTTGCGATCCTGAAAGACGGTCCGGAAGGCATCTCGCACCGTAACATCTTTCTTATCGTTGAGCGGCACCAACCAGCCGTACTTGGAGAAGACGTTGATGATGCTCAAGAGAAATTTGAAGCCTCGATTATCCCGGGAGAAGGCGCTCATATCTACGAGATCGGCGGCCTAGGTCTCGTCCATACCACCTACCACCACGCGACGCTTCTGGAATTTACGTGTGACTGGCTTAGGCAGCTCTTCGGCTAGCTGGTCGGACCAGCAGACTTTTTTTCCTTACGCCCAGCTTAAATCGTGCCTTGGTGCCCATAATGGGTCTCACGGTACTTTGATCCATGCGCTCGAGGGCCGTGGGCTGCTGAATGCCGTCCAGCTCCTTGAGCATGGTCTTATCGCAGATGGAATTGCGGGCGGTCGTATCCTGATGCTGATTATAGCAGAGATCGTGGTGATAGGAGGACTTATCCACGCGATTGATGGGCATCGACCAAGGTTTTGGAGTGCCGTCTGCCTTCAAACGCTCATAAAGCTTGGTGCCGGGGCCGGTGAAATCATGCCCCGGTAAGTGCATTCCCACGGGCATGCGATTGAGCATCTTATTCCAGAGTCCGGCGCCCGACGCAGCGATGAATTGGGTCTTATGGGAGCCGCAGGTACCAATACTCCACGGCTGCCCATTTCTGGTCATGACCTCGCTCAAGCCTTGCGTCACCGTCTTACTTTTACAATTCGAGCAGTACATTGCCATTTTATATAGATAAATGGACGTTGAAGACCTAACGTACGACGAGCCTACCGCGAGTAAGTATAATCACTTTCTCCCCCCGCAGCGATCCATCCGAGGTCAGATCATCGGAAAATCAGACTGCGGCAAGTCGACGCTGCTGAATAACCTCCTCCTGCACTACAGATGGCTCGACTACGATCGACTCTACGTCTTCGGAAAATCGCTCCAACAGCCCATTTATCAGCTGCTGCGGTGGGCGCTGGTGAAAGGATTTTCGAAAGACGATATCCGCGAGCTTCTCTCCATCAAGGACCGCTATCCGCACTCCTTGATCGACGTGGTGGACGTAATGAAGCCACCGCCCAAACCAAGTAGAGCCTTTCTTCGAGCAGGTGAGCGACGTGCCCGACCCCCGCGACCTCGACCCCTCTCCCTCGGTGCCGAAAAGTATGCTCGCCGCATCGATGAGCAGAATTCCCATTCCCGCCGACGGCCGTCGTTCGGACCCCAGTGCTGCATCAAGACGGTTCGCAGCCATCAATGCACGTACCCCTCCATATTGCCAAGCGGTAAATGCAAGAGGCATTTTAGGTTATTTCCTAAGGCGTGCTACCGGTGTGGAGCTCCGATCGCTCGCGGTAAGGTTTTGGAACGTATCCACCACGAGATTATTGCCATGCCCAAATTCGCAGCCCACTGGTCGGTCGTGAAAGTCCGGATAGTGGGGAGTACGATCATAAAAACGTGGAGAGGATGGAATTTTTCTGCTCCCGCAAATGCATCAACGTTTAGGGGTGTTCGTCCCATCGCCAAGGGGCGTTCGTTCCATCGCCAAGGGGCGTTCATCCTATCGCCTAGGGGCGTTCATCTCATCGCCTCCCATCGCCCTACAGCGTTCATTCTATCGCCTAGGGGTGTTCGTTCCATCGCCTCCCATCGCCCCATAGCGTTCATTCCATCGCCTAGGGGCGTTCGTTCCATCGCCTAGGGGCGTTCGTGATGCTAAAAATAAAATGACGTTCATCAAGATCACCGATCCTAAGCAGCGTGAGGCGCTTGCTAGGGACCTGCAGGAGACAAAGCGTAGTATCCAGGCTAACGATATGCAGCATCGTCTGGATAATATCGGACTAAGTCATGACCTATCCAAGATATTCAAGCCCGTCGTCGAGACGCAAAAGGAGACCGCTGCCCAGATAACCAAAAAGATTGATGATCTTACCCTACCCGCCCCGTGCCTGCACTTCCTCCTGCCGCCGCTGATTACGACGACGACGACCCACTACCCATCGGACAAGCACTGACTACCAATCTCGGTCCGCGAGCCACCCATTATCTTCAGCTCAGTATGACTCCCAAAGCAGAACATACCTTTGGATTGCGAGTGGAAGACGGCGCCATCATGATCGGGAGTCTCCCCGTCACTTTCGACGGTGACGATATCATCGTCGACGACGAGCGCTATAGGGGTACCCCCGGCCTATGGGAGCTCATGGTCATGAGGCATCCTGAAGATTTCAAGGCGGACGACCTGAATATCCTACGAGCATCGAGTGCCATGTACCAAGGCAATTCAGCGCTCTCGCAGACCCCCAAAGCTAGCAAAAGCAAGAAGTGGAAGGAGATCGTCTCGTACCCATATAAGGAAGATAAGTATGGGAGTGGGGTCCGGACCGTCTTCCTTAATGCCTCGACCAGTTGCTGTGTCGCCTCGATCTTTGCGCCGCCGCCTATAAGGCTGGGAATAATGGGGTGCGCAACGAAATCGTGGCCATCCTCGACGCCATGAGGAAATCCAAGCATATTAGCAGGAAGGAGTACGAGAAGCTGCATCGAAAGCTCCTCTAAATAAATTTACGATGCCTTTAGTAGTGAAACACGGTTATCGCCGGGGATATGTAGTCGATGGGCGAGGATTATTCGATACCATCGCCAGTCTGGCCGGACGAGTATTCACCTCTTCTGACTTTGGGAAGCAAGGCCGCGAGCGCCGCTTCCAATGCAGCCATCAAGGGTGTGGAGAAAGGAGCGACGAAGGCCGTAGACCACGTCGTTCATTGAGTGACCCGCAAAAAGAAGCCCCAAGCATCACCTGCCGCCAAGACCAAGCAGCAGGCCCACCTCAATAATCTCATCGCGGGCGGCGGCATCGCAGCCATCCACGACATCCAGCGCTATAAATAAATATATGATGGCTGATATGCTTACTATCACCGAAGGACTGACTTTCGACGAAAGCGTCCAGGAGTACGAATTCTTCGAATACCATCCCATCGCCGGGACGCCGCTGAATAGATCCGGCACCGAGATCCGTCTCAGCATCGAGTCACATGATCTCTTCCTCCATCCATCCCAGAGCTACCTCTTGCTGGAAGGAAGGCTCCAGAAGAATGATTGGTCGGCCTATGCATCTCCCTCTATAATGCTATGATGTTCCTCTTCAAATCCATCAGCTACCAGCTTTCCGGGCAGACGATCGAGCATTTGAACGATCCGGACGATGGGCCTTTTCACATATCCAGACGATTTCTCCAAATCCCAAGGCCTCAACCAGCTATGGGTCAAGGATACCTCCGCCGCCGCTGCTGTCGCAAATCTGGGATTTGCCGCGCGCAAGGTCTATGTCATCGCCAAGCCCGCCAATAAGGGATCCTTCTCCTTCACCATCCCCTTGAAGCATATCTTCGGCTTTGCCCAGGACTACGAAAAGCTGGTCTACGGATTCAAGCATGAGCTCACTCTCATTCGTGCATCGGATAATGACGCCATCTTCCGGGATGCTACCAATATCAACGATGCTGGCAATATCGTCCTCAGCAAGCTCTCCTGGTTCGTGCCCTACGTGATGCCCTCCGACGACCAGAAGCTGCAGCTATATAAGACCATCGAGAGCAAGGCGAAGCTACATATCGGCTTCCGCATGAGGCAGTACGATTCGATCGGCGTCCCCGAAAGCCGCAATTTCATCTGGCGCCTCTCCACCCGAAGCAGCCCCGAAAGACTCCGATTGGTGATCGTCGCCTTCCAGACCGATAAGAGTAACGATCAAGAAGCAAACCCCGCCATTTTCGACCACTGCCACGTGAATGATATCTGGGTCATTTTGAATTCCCAGAGATATCCTGCCGTGGGTTATCGTGCCTCCTACACGAATCAGAAGATCTCCAGGCTCTATAAGGAGGCCGCGGATTTCCGCTGGAAATTCTTCAAAATGGATCATTTGGTGAGCAATCCAGGCATCACCCCCGCCGACTTTACTGGTCTCCCTCCCCTCTTCGTATTCGACGTCTCCAAGCAGAGCGAGCGCCTGAAGGACTCGACGATCGACGTCTATATTAATGTAAGATTCGATCAGAACGTCGCCGCCAATACCAAAGCCTACGCCCTGGTCATCTCCGATCGCATCCTCCGATTCGAATCCGATGGCCAGAAGATGAGTGTCGTCTACTGAGGTGGCTAAGATAAATGGACGATTCACTTTTGCGGAAAATCGCCACCAATACTGAACCCAAGCATGGGTTATCGTTCATCGTCTCTGGGGACGATAGTCAGATCTTGACCCGCTTCAACCCATCCCTCCGACTGCGCGAGGAGAAATCTTACGAGATGGCCCTCGTGATTCTGGAGACGTACTTCTCCATCCCTAATATCCATGCTGGAAATAATTCCTTCCGCTAATCCCCAGACGAATGTGCCCAATGGTTTCCAATCGCCCTAAGCACCGACTCCTACGGCATCGACGATGTCAAAGATGAGATCCAGCGGCAAATGCGGCTCAGCAAACACAAGGCTAAGATCCTTCTCGATGCCAATCGCGCGACTCTGAGAGCAATGCTCACCCTCGCCAGAAGCTACCAAGTGGATTTCGATGTGCCCAATAGCCTGAATATGGTGCTTGGATTCGATCACCGAACGTATGTCTACGACCGGAGAACGAATGAATACGTGGAAGGTGAGCATATCGTCGATATCATCAGCATCAATAGCATCCTCGTGAATAGTGATATCATCCACGGCAGCTACGTCAACGGCACACAGCAGTCCGCCATCTATAGTTTCTTTCCCGGGTCGATCCAGGCATGAAGATCAGACCCCTTAGAATAAAATCTACTTACCCGTGACCCTGAAGACCATCAATCACATGCAAACCTACCTGACCGATCAAGACGGTCGCCCCATCGATCTGCGAGGGGAGCATCTCACCATCCGCTTTCATCTGCGTGAGGTATAAATAAGTGGATTATCAAGAGTATGGTCTGAACTTGACGAAGGGTCAGGCAGAGAAGATCCAGCGTGCGGCAAAGAAGGGTCGCCCCGTAAGCGTCCGATTGCTGCATGCCATCTATCTGGTGGGCATAAGATGTTCCTCACTCAACTGCAGATCCAGCGCATCACAAGCTCTTGCAGAGCGGTAAGGGTGGTATGGTCTTGAAGATGAGCCCAAAGCAGGTGAGGCATAACGTAAAGGAAGGTGGATTTCTACCCATGCTTGCAGGTCTCCCCTCTGCCGCGCTACCTATGCTAGCCAAAACCATGCTGCCTGCTTTGGGTGTGGGTGCCTTAAGTGATTTGGTTAGTGCAGCCATCCAAAAAGCCGTGGGATCTTGATTATATCTCAAGAAGAGGGGAAAAGTATGCTGCGTGAAACCCCAGGGTCGTGGTCTCCATCTGAGCCCAGGTAATTTGCCCAATACTTACGGTGATGGATTGTACTTGAAGAGCGGAAGTCGGCTCTACAATGGTAGTGGATTGATCCTAGGCCCCATTAGCCCCTTCAGGAGTATCCCCCTGCTAGGCATGCGTCTCTAGGGCCCTAGATAAATGGACGAAGTGGATGCCAGTCATATCGATTGCATGGAAGAGGAGCTAATCTCAGAAATACAGAGATATGAGCATGGTTTGAAGATCTATAACCGACTGGATAAGGTCGTCTCCTTTGCCCTGGGCGCGAGTTCCGTGGGCAGTCTGTTGCTGACCAGTGACACGATGGGGTCTGCTCTGACCGGTGTGGGTGCTGTGGCATCCATTCCCCTGGGCTACCTCGCGTGCCTAATTCCGTGCGATTAGCCAAAACATATAGGTCCCAGCTGGCAGGTGAAGACGGTGCTCCTGCAGTCTGCCTGAAAAAATATTACGATGAGAAGGATCAGCTTCGTCAACCCTTTGCCCCCATTTATGAAGAATTGAATGCGCATGAGCCGTAGGGAGGGTACTTCCAATGCGCCTCACCCGGCTACGCCTCGCTCCCCGCTCATTCCAGAATCCTCCATATCAAAGTGCCAAGTGGCAAAAAAAAAAAAAAAAA
>MJUU01042313.1:51263-68637 GCA_002080025.1 Modiolus philippinarum
GTGCTCCGAACGAAAGCTCCTTGCAAGGGACCCTTTTCTTTGTTGAGCGTGGGACAGGCCCATGCCTTGGTGGTCTCCCCTTCTCGATTTTTCAGAGTGAGGATTTTGCTTTTGCCAAATTTTCCTTCCACTTCTACCACCTCCAAGATCTTATATATCACTCCTGTGGGCAAGTCCTTCCATGTGAGGGCTTCCTGATTCTGGTCCTGCATCCTCTCCTGAAAGGCGTCTTCGCTGATAATGTCTTTACCTCCATCTTGTGAGATTTCGATGAATCCATTGTGTACGAAAGTCATATTTCTTGTATTTACCCTATGCGCAATAGGAATACCATCCGCTTGCATTTGGCCGTCGAGGGTGGGGTCCTATGCAGGATTTCCCCTTGAAAAGTGGAGGTGGTGTAGAATTGTCATTTTCCTACTACTTATAGATTTCACAACAGCACCGAGCAAGATAAGACTTTTTTCAACTTGAGATAGCTAAATTTTGTAATTTTAAAACGCGAAACTTTTACTAAATAGAGAATGTCGTGTCTCACTAGATACAGTTTTGAGAATTTGTTTCTTTAATGATCAGAGGACGATAATTCACACCATCATGAACATGTCAGCTTCAATCTCAACAGAGGTGGAATATAGCTCTTCCTCCGTCAGATTAATAGCCCTACTACATCGTTTCCTCAATATTGATTGAACACGCCCTCTGACATGGATACACACACGAGGTCGCGCAATTCTTTTAACATCACAGTTTTGTGACAGAACTTTATGTATCAGACACCTTATACTAGGTAGTATTTCTGCGTTATTCCATGGATAAAAATTAATATCGATGTGGGACTTTGAAAGTCAGGGCCGAATACCTTTCAATTTTCAGTAATAGAGTTATCTTTTTCTATTAGCGGAAACTTGGGAACAGTTAAATAAAATCATAATGAAGTGCAAGCGCAAAATGTTTGTTAGGTCATGCCAGAAATTTTGACCGCAGCTGTGCAGTTGATTTTTTTTTAATTGTTGACCATTTGAGATTTTCAGTTCCCATCAATGCTCAGTACTCCCATTCAGCATGTCATAAGAACCTTCACCATTGCATTGAACATTTTAATCTTTTAAGTCAACATTAATAATATATATAAAGGAATAACTAAGCAGAAAGATGGAGACGGAAATTCTTAAATAATAATAATAATAATAATAATAATAAAAAAGATGGCAATTCAGAGGTAACACAAATGGAGACAACATTGCAAAGACAAAAAAAAAAAAAAAAAAAAAAAAAAAAATTGAACGCATAACTAAACTAAAGCGCTAACATTGTGAACTCATCACTGTTGTTAATTTTGACGACAACCATTCTACATATCCGTGAAAAAGGTTATTGCTCATTTTAAATTTGATGAAATAATCGACGAAACCTATGTTCTTTGAGCTTTAGCTTATAAAAATGCACAAATATGCTGCCACCGTTGTTGGTGTCGATGTCTTTACAAAATCAAAACAGATATCATCACCAGTGACATTACAATCCCAATTTATTCTCAGATATGACTGGTTCCTATAATGACCATTGATAGGATGCTTTATTTGTTTCTAAGGAATATTTGTTCTTCTCAAGATCCTCTTTCTTAATATCAAATCCTTCGCTGTAGTGAATGAAATTATTAGCGAACTCCTAAAAATGTTTTCGTTGTATGGACTGACTACTGTTGTTGATCATAAGACCTATAATATGCAACTTGATCAATAAACTGCTCATGAGACCTATGTTATGTTTCAAAGACCAATGATATGCTTCCAATACCTATGATATGCTACTTATATTTATGATATGTCCCTTCAACATATAATATGCTATGAATGAGTTGCTTGATTTGTAATTTTGGCCTTTTTTGGCGTTATTAAACGGGCGACAAGTAAGTTGTTGTCTTTTTTTCTTTTTTTTCTTCTTTTTTGACATTTTTTCCTAGCACCGACAAAATTAGACCCCAAAAGCTTTTTCAACCAATAAGACAATGCTTACTTTCTGAAGCGTTTTGTTGTGCACCTTCATTTATTATTTTTGACCGCCCTAGTGCTTTTCTTTTGCTATGTTTCGCTTCTTTACTTTAAAAATGATTAATTTGATTTCTTGAGATTTGGTATTCACCATCAGAAACTGACTTACTCCTGGCGATCACCAAAAAAATCTGCTAATATTGTAATATTTACTTACGTACCACATTTTAACCTGTTTTTATAGTTTCAGATCTTAAACATCATTTAGAGCTTATAAAATAAAGCGAAGAAGCTTTCCGACTGCTATATGAAGTTTTCCTGACGGAAAACCTCATCATAAAGATTTTACGTACTGCATTTTCAAAATTACAATTTCTTGATACTAATCGCTCGGAAACGGCAAGAGGTACGCAAAATCTGTTGGCATACTACCATAAGCTTACAATAACATAAAATCTCAAGAAAATATACCATCGAAATCTGATTAAAAATAAACATTTTAAATATATTTTGAAAAATTGCTATTTCGGCCCCTTTAACCCCTTTAAGGTAGATCGGTAGTCTTCCGCCATTTTGAATTTGATTTTGATATTTATTCTGTCATGGTATTATCTGCTTTTTAAATAAGCAAATATTTTTATTTGTAACGAATTAATCAATATTATAGCCATAATACAAAGTGCAAAGGACCTACATGGACTTGATTTCACATGTCTTTATCTAATTAGACGAGGTATGGTAACTTGATAATTAAATTACCTGGAAAAGGATTTTTGAAAAAGGGAGATAATCTGATAAGATTTCACATTTTACATATTATATGGAAAACAAAGTCGGTGACCCCCATTTTTTTATATTTTTTGAAAGTATGCTCAAAGGGCTAACACATGAGTAAAGTAGAAAGAAATCTAAAGGAATCAACAATATATCCGTTTTTCCCTATGTATTCATTAGAAATATTTGATTTTTTATATCAGTTATTTTGAAAACAAGCACAGTGACCCCCCTTTTTTATTTTATTATTTCAATGCTTATATAATAAGGAAACTTTCCTGTAAAAAAAAAAAAAAATTATGTAAAAAATTTTTAGAGTACCCATCTACCTTAAGCTCAGATAAAAACAAGAGCTACAAAAATCTGTTTCATAACAGAAAGATTACAACAAGAGGAATCTACAGAAAAAATCCCTTCAAAATCCGATGAAAAATAAAAATTTAAGGTTTCCGGCATATTTCCAATTTTGGCCAAAGAAAAACAGTTATTAAAAATCAAAGGTTCAAGGGCGTGTTAATGAATACATGAATACATCGGCAAACGAATACCGAAGCAAGATCGAGGAAAGGGGAAATTCTAAAATCATAAATCCAAAATCACGAACGGTACTATCGATGAGAAATCCATTGACGTACTCTTGATTGGAAATTTCTTCAGGAGAACACTGAAGTGAGCACAATGACCAAAATAGATCTTGGCCTTTCTTTTGTGCCAAGGAACATTGTGTTGGAATTTCATAAGGATTGATATTGATCAACTTGAACTTAAGTTATTGACTAAATCAATTGTCTACAGACGACAGCGCCATTCCATTATACGACCGCAAATTTTTGGCGGTCGTATAAAAACAAAAAGACTATCTTCAAAGAAAAAGGTTAAATCCCGTACACGACACCAATAATCTGACATTGAGAACAAGATCATTTTCAGTGGTTACCAACCATGGTCGGTAACTTGTTGTCTTGAAATGATTTATCTCTAAATATCAAATGCATACCTCAAACTAAGAAAACGGAATAGCCTTCCTGTGGTATACTGCAACTGTGTTACATTTCATCAAATTCCAAACATCTGTTTAGGAGGATATGCACTGACAAGGTATATGGATAGATAGACACACAGATGGACGGGCGGACAAGGTGATTCCAATACTGTATATACCAAGTACAAGGGAATGTAAAAAAAATATTTTCTGGAGACAACTTTTTTTACGGACTGACCAGACGGACAGAGTGATAACGATAGGGCTTCTTCCGCTATCTGTTTGGGCCCTAATAAAATTAAGGATTTAAAAAAAAAGAAATGCAATATATGTACCAACTGGTTTTAAACCAAAATTATTTTGATACAGGCTAATTTAATGCTTATAATCAAAAGAGGGTTTTGCATCCCAAATCTGAAAATCATTTTCAACAGAAAGAGATATATCTTCAGCAATCACAAATGAATAACTCAAGCAACTGATAAAATGTTTAAAAAGTCAGGTTTTGTAATTCAGCATGTATCTGATTTATACGAAACTCTGTTTCACTAACTATAGATAATGGATTTTGCATTGTATATTTCGGCTCAAAATTTTGCATCATTGTAAAATACCATACACTACTTAATTTGGTAATTATTTATTAACAAATCATAAACTTTTGAGGAAAAACAACTTTTTCGAAATCTCTATTATGTTTGAATGGGAGATATTTACCGCGCGCGATTGTCATCGAGAATGGACTAATCTGACATGGGTAATGTCACCTTTCACCTGACGACAGGTAATCGAGTATTAACCAAATGTATATATTGCCCATCGATTCCTGCCTGTTCGCCCTCAAAATAGAAAAATTCAACACATAGAATTTTGAACCTGTCTTACAAAAATAAGGAAAATTCACATGTACACAGCGATCTTTGCTTTTTGTTACTGTGGAAATACTTTTATTCGTGGACACCAATTTCATGGTTTTCATAAAAAACACTATTTCGTGGGAATTTAAATTCGTGGTTTTAAGTTCTGTGCATTGCAAATCAAGGGAAAAATGCTTTTCGTTGGGAACTTAATTTCGTGGTTTAAGCGAACCACGAAATCCACGAACATTGGAACCCCACGAACAATTATACTTTCACAGTATTTATATTCCAGTACTACATCTTGTCAACATAATCTGTATCTCTCGTAAGAAGCTGTAACAAACAATTATCTATCATGACATTCCTTTGCATAAATTGTTTTTCTGTATATTGTTTAGAAAGTAAACCTTTAAATTTAAGTCGTAAAAAGATAAAAAGTAGGACAAATTTTATGTCAAAAACATCCCGTATGAAAACAATTTTTACGTCTTTTTCTGCCAAGAATCTGCAAAATTTTAAGTATTAGATACAGTGGGTCTCTTATCATATTCGAGGGACGTATGTCCCGAGAACATGATAAGAAACCCACTGTATCTAATTTACATAGGATTTATTAATTATCACTTTGTGTCATCTTCAGCAATGAAATGTTTAATTTATGAAATAAGGGAACGGTCATTATTTATTAGATGGGGGGGGGGGGGNCTTGGTTGAGATTTCGACCGCCTTCCTGTACAGCGTAAGAAAAAACTTTGACCCCTCACAAATTGTCGATAAAAAATTTTGACCCCCCCCCCATTCAGTTTTCAATTTTTATAATTGCCAACTTACTTGCAGTCTCTTAGACATGTATATTTTTTTTTGGTAACGGAAAGTCAATCTAAAAAAACTTACACAAATAATAGAAAAAATTGCGTTTTGATTGAACATTTTCAAAAGAAAAATAAAGAAAATTTGTTGAATTTAAGGAACCCCATCCCGGCTCACTAATCAGGGGTCGCTTTTTCCAATTTCCCCACGGACGTCTATTATTTAGTTCTCATTGATTGTGCATTTTTTTCTGACAGAAAAATAGTACTTCCTCATTCTAGAATGATTTGTATAGTGAATTTAAAAAAAACAAGCTTTACTTATTCAAGATATAAGTATAATTTGTTGGAAAGTTTTTCAGAGCTGTCAAAAGATAAAATATTGAAGTTAAGGTATTGTCCCGCCGAAGACGGGCGAAAAAAATCACCCTCTTTAGTCAATGAGACTTTTCACTACACCAATGATGCTTAAAACTAACCTGAAAAATTTACCCTTCAAAGAGTACCGTTCTGAATTTTCAACCCCCCCAATGAAACCAGTTTCAAAATTTTGACCCCCCAAAATTTTCCATCACCCTCAGCTAACAAATAATGACCGTTCCCCAAACCAGATGTAGTCAAGGATTATTTAGAAACTTATCTGAATTGTTAAAATTTAATTGTCACTTATCAGTAAAACTGTATTGACATTGTATAGGTTAATCTTTTTTTTGTACAGTTTTATTGCCAAAACCTTCAAATTTCACTGATAGAAGATAACTATCCTATGTAAATAAAAAATACAAGTGGAACATAAGTGGTAATATTTTGTTGTTGTATTCGTGTTAATTAATTATTCAGTTGTTAACACATCAATATTGTTTAATACTCCTGATTATTTTCAAACATGAAGCAGATAAAATTTATCAGAACTTAAATTCACCATTCAACATGCAAGATGGAAGTTATGTTTTATTTTTGTCCAAAATGGTAGTAAAAATAAACATCCCAAAGCTTTATATGTATTATAGTAAGCATGATTGGAAGATGTTTTGGAAAAATCATAAAATAATTATCTATTAATGTTAAAATTGGAACGAAAAGATTCTGAAGTTCAATATTTTTTTATAAAAACAAATGGTATTTCTGTGTAAATTAATTGGTACTTTCACAATTGCATTTTTTAAACATGATTGGAAAGATGGTAGAACTATATGTTCATGTAAATATACTAGTATGTGTACAGAATATACTATGTTCTTATGATTGTTTTGTGTTTATTTTTGTTCCTTTTTGTTGTCATGTCATTTGTGCCTGGTTAAAATCCTTGTAATTTAATTGGATTCATGCCAATAAAGTATTTATATTTGCATTTGTATTTTGTAAATATCCGTTCAACTGTTGCGAGTATATTTCCTGTTCAAGGCAAAAAAAATGATATGTTATCATCCTGTTGGTATGACACTGTGTTGTAATCTGCTGCTTATAGAATAATTAGCATACTTTATCAGTATAATAGACGGAGTTCCTCCAAGGGCCCCCACATTTTCTTTGTGGTTCTCCTCTACATGAATGATTGCACTGGTCAATTGTAGTACTGGGATGATTAACTACATTGAGTACGTTTCCACAGAGACACCATTGTTCAGCCTAAAGGAAAAATAAAAAAAAGTTTTCATTTCAGGTACGACAAGAGTGAACAATTACTGGTTTGCAAGACGACAATTATAGTGAATAACTATAATCTGGTCAAACATAGACTAGATGCCCTGAGACTGAGCATGCTTTGCTCAAATGACAAAGTGCTTCTAAGACATGCCTTTATCTATGACCATAAATGTTTTCTCGTAGGGTCTCATGTTAAGCTATGCTTTCCACTAGCAGCCATGGTTTCTTCTGATCCAGTTGAAATGATCATTTTTTTGTAAAGAACATTCCAAATATAATTGCTAAAATATGTTACCTTCTTGCAAACATGATTTTATGAGTCATAAAACAACAGCAGTAGAATCCCGAAGGAACAAGGGAAGTTATAACAAAAATCAAAGTCCAAAGACATGGCAAAAATGGCAACAGAGAGAAACAAAAACAAACAAGGACGTGAGACACCAACAATACACGGACATCAAAAAACGACATTAAGAACTAAGGCATTCATAGTGTGAATTTCCATGAAAACCGGGAGTGACATCAGGTGCTCCACAAGGGTGAGCATGCACTGCTCCACTAGCGACACCCGTCACACTATCAGTAAGGAATTGGCTAATGCACAAATGAAGGGATATGGAGTAAATGTCCATGGGACAAAATCCCTATAAAAGCATGGCAAGATTAAGGAAATGGAACAAAGCTTTCATTGTTGTTCCTCATCTTGAAGTTATCATGGGACATTCAACAAAGAGCAAACACTCCCACCAAATAGTAAGTTTAAGACGGCCCCTAGCACCGATTTGAGTGGAATTCATTCGCTAAATGTTTAGCAGCGCTACATCCATGTATCTTGTCTTTTAGGTCATGGATGCGTGGTATTCAACAAACATAACATAACAGGCAAAGGACTCTTAGAAACACTGTCATCCGTTGCCCGACAAAGTTACCAATAGACAATACAACATATAAACTATCACAGGTACTCATCGAATTGATGATAAGAATACTTACATTGAGCCAAAATGACAAAATCAAAATTATGTCAAAAATATCCAAAAGGGGGAATTATTGGAAAAAATGTACAAAGTGCACATCTACAATATGTAATTAAGGTCCTGCAAAAGTTTCATGAAATTCCAATAAGTGGTTAAAGAGAGTAGTAGATACCGGGTGGTCACTATATATATGATTTGCATTGAGCTAAAATGACCAAGTCAAAAAATGTCGAAAAAAAGGAGTTATTGGAAAATAAAATGCATGGTGCACATCTACAATATTTAATTAAGCTACTGTTTAACTTTCATGAAATTCTAATTAGTGGGTAAAGAGGAGTACTGGATACCGGGTGGTCACTATATGATTTACATCGATCTAAAATGACCAAGTCCAAAAAATGTCAAAAATCTGAAAAAAAAGAATTATTGGAAAACAAAATACATGTTGCATATCTCAATAGGTAATTAAGCTCCAGCATAAGTTTCATGAAATTCCAATCAGTGGTTTAGGAAGAGTAGTGGATACCAGCATTTGGGTGCAGAAAGACGGACGGACGGACGGACGGAAGGGCGGACGGACAGACACCATGAACACTATATACCTCCTGCAAAGCAGGAGGTATAATAAAGAGAACATGCACCTCAAGCACGGGGAATCTTTTTATGGACTCCACACTGATTCAGAGACAAACACCACATTAAAATTTGGTTAAATTTCTTTAAGTTGATCAAAATCTTTGTTCCCTTAGGGTCCAATGTTTAAATTGGTACCACGCTTTTGGCTATGTCTATTGTCTGATCGGAATAAAATGAGAAATCTTTGTGAATGACCTCTCAGCCATTATTCGTATGAAGATCGGTTGAATTTGCTTCTTTATATTATTACTATACAGTTTACTTAAATATCCTTCATCTATTTCAGAGCAGATGATAAATGTTTTCCCATAGGGTCCAATGTTAAACTAGGTTCCACATTGATGCCATGTTTTTGTCTTATCGAAACAAAATGAGCAATCTTTCTGAAGGACGTATCAAACATTATTCATGTGGAGTTCGGTTGAATTTGCTTGTTTTATTTCAGAGGAGATGATCAAAATATGTTTCCAACAGGATCTAATGTTCAAGGCTGGTTGCCATGTTTTTAAAGCTTAACCATGGCAATAGTTTATTTAACATATGGAGCATTTTATAAAGATATGCCATGACTGCCGTTAAATAACATAAGGAGGATTTTATAAAGTTTTGCCATGGCTGCAGTTTATAGAACATAAAGAGTGTAAAGTTATGCCATAGCTGCAGTTTATATAATATAAGGAGCGTTTTAAAAACTATGCCATGACTGCAGTTTACATAACACAAGGAACATTTAATAAAGTTAAGCCATAGCTGCAGTTTATATAACATAAAGAAAGTTTTATTTAGCTATGTGATGGCTACAGTTTATAAAACATAAGGAGCGTTTTAATAAGCAATGATATGGAGGCAGCTGTATAACATGAGGATAATTTTATAAAGCTCTGACATGGCGACAGCTTATATACCACAAGGAGTCTTTTCGTAAGCCATGACGGAAGTTATAATAACACATGGAGTGAAAGGTTTAATTCATAGATGTTTCTTACGTAAGAACGGTGAACAAAGGTATAAGTACATTGTTGTAGGTAGAGAACAAGCCTACTTTGTGAAAAATGGCTCCGAATCAGAAAAAAATATACAGAAGAAGAAGTGATTTTAAAATGTTATAGTATCTGATCTTGTGCAGTTTGGAGGACTTGTTTTTCAACAGACTATCGGCATTCCTATGGGCACAAAATGTTTCCGATCTGTTTTTCCACTCTTATGAGGACTTCAAACAAAGATAAAAAAACTGGCCCAGTCCTTCAATTTCAGCTTCCGTTATATAGATAACATTTTGTCACTTAACAACCCACGCTTTGGTGATTGTTTTCATCTGATCTATCAAAAATAGCTCGAAATCAAGGATAATACAAACACTTCCAAATCGGCGTCATTCCTTGACCTTGATCTTGAAATTGACAACAGAGATAAACTTCAAACTAAGTTGTACGACAAACGCGATGACTTCACTTTTCCAATAGTCAACTTCCCTTTTTACTGTAGCAACAACCCAAGCGCCGGCATACGGAGTTTACATCTCAGCTCATCTGCTATTCAAAAGCCTATGTTCGATACAGAGGTTTCCTTGATAGATCTCGGTTGCTCACAAATAGGCTACTTCAACAAGGGTATGTTACCAAAAACTTGAAGTCATCCCTCCAGTTTTACGGTCGACATCACTATCTTGTGGACCGCTATGGGATATCTGTTTCCAAGGTGACAACAGATCTTTCCCTTTAAAGCTTAATTGTTGTTTCCTCTCACGGATTTGACTTTACTACAGGATTTGACATGTTCAACACGGGGGTGTCTTATAAGAAGCAGGAGATGCTTACTCTACCGGTGCACCTGATCTCACTCATGTTTTTGGGGTCCGTGTTGCTCATATTTGTGTGTGTGTGTGTGTGTGTGTGTGTGTGTGTGTGTGTGTGTGTGTGCGCGTGTGTGTGTGTGTCTGTGGCTTCATTTTTCTTTTCTGTGCCGTGCTCATGTTGTGTCTCTGTTTCTCTGTTTTTCCAATGTTGTCATTGTCCTTGGATTGTTCTTTTTGGATTGACGGTTCGGTTCTCCCTTACGTTTGAAATACGCTACTTTCTGACGGTTGATGAATGCATTTATAGGTTGGCAAGTTTCACCGAACCTTTTCTACTGAAGTGAATACCACCATTGTTATACAACAGACAATTTACAGCACCACTTGGTAATCTAAAACAGTATCATTATCAATGTACAAACAGGTTTCATCACTAGCTATTTTGCATAGAATATCATTACCTTTCATAATATTACCAAACATGTCGTCCAGTACTACATTATCACATTTACTTTGAGCAGTTTTGACAAGAGACAAATAGTCATCTTCGCCAAAGAATGGATTTACGCAATCGTAACTTCCAACTTGTGAGATGACTCGTCGACTAGCCTACTAAGAATTTTGGTTGTGAGATCGGTAACTCTTCCGCCCCTTTTTCAGATGGGGTCGTTATCAAGAATAAAGTTTTTCCTGATAATGTCTTGACTTACTGAACTTTCCATGAGTAATGTCCCTTTACGAGCGCTATTTTGTACCAGAGTTCGTGTGTTATTGGAACGGTTTTCGTCGTTTTGTATATGAATGTCATGTCGCTGTGTTGCATTCCTTTCCTCCAACTGCGTTTCATATCTTAGTCTGGTACAAAGACGATCATTTTCGGACTGTAAAGTTTCAATTTCTTGTGCCTTGCGTTGCATTTGTGTCTCAACTTCTTGGTATTAAGATATGAAAAGTTCTACCAAAGATTCGACGTTCTTGATACGTCTCGGCAAGAGCCTGACGCATCCAGAAACCTGTTTCGTCACAATTGTCGCCACCTACATAAGCCAAATGAAACCATATTTGGCAGAAATTACAACGGATCATCTCTCCCGACCTTTACCAATGCACACGCAATTATCGTTTCCTTCATTGTCCGATGTATTCTTACTTTGCTTTTTGTTTTTCTTAGATTTTTTATCCTTATGGGTGTTACTGTTGCCTTGTGATTCGGTTACGTGATGTGACTCAAGTTGATCATTGCTACTACATGATTTAACAGCTGTAATACTGTCGTCCAGTTCCTGTTGGGATGTCACGTCGCCTGGTTAGTTCTCTGTAATTAGCATATCGCTCATAGACAGTGAAAGTACCTCTACATCAATAGGATCTAAAGATACGTTATTTGTGGCTTTCGTGTTTGAAGTTTGTCTATTTTGTCTAGGGGATGACTTCCTAGGCTGTGTGGCATTTTTTCTACGTTTTCCAAGTTCGATTCGGCTTTCATTATTAAGAGCGTTTGATATATAGTGACACTGGTCTTTAATAATTTGCTCGTTCACAGTGTTTTCAAGAGCTTCTGACATTTCAGTTTTCATCAGCTCTTTGTACATAAATATATTAAATTTACGAAGTTCAATTGTGGTCAAATTGCAGACATTTTCTAAGTACTTTTCTTTTACTTCGTTTTCAACTTTGTCATTCGCTCTCTTATTTTCGCCTGGAGTTTTAAAACATCCATGGTTCACTTGTTGGCGTATAACGGTACAAATGTATACGTAAATCAAATTAAGCTTCAGGCGTTAGGGTCCAAAGTCCAACTTCGACAATCTGATCGATAGTACGGGTCGATAGTACATGTATTGTAGTCTAATACCTAGTAAGCTGTTTTCATTGGTTGTGTTTTGCGTATTTCATTCAAGTTCTCAAAAATACTAAAAAGTCCTAATATGCACCAAAACTCACATTTTATGAATATTATGTACAAAATTATACATATACTAGTATCCTCAAAAATAAATCGTAAATCTTTGTAATAATTACAATAAATAGAAATTTCCCAGAGTACAAAATCAATCGTTCTAGCACATCAAGGGCAGACAACAGCTTGATATATGAATTTAGCAATTCAAAACATTTTTCCATATAGTCTTATGTTTAACGAAGATCTGCAGGGGCGGCCATCCTCGATTTATGATCGGCACTAAAAGCATACATTTGTTTGATGATCATTATGTCACCATGCCTAGTAGATATCAATTTACAACATTTTACCATAGAGTCCCATTTAAAACTATGTACCAAGGCAGTGGCCATCTTCGATAAGATGTGAACCTGTCAGACATATGTAGAAATTGTACTTCTTAATAAGATGAATACTTTTAGTATTCAAATTTGACCTCTATCTCAAAGCGTTTTTGCAAAAAAAAAAGAAAAAAAAAACAAAATGTAGAAGATTTCGAAAAAAAAAATACAAAATGTAGAAGACTTCGAAAATTTGCCAAAGACAAAGAAAGATCAATAACTCCGATATGGGTACTCAGATTTTCATCAAAATTTCCCGATGGGTAGATCTTCACATGCTGAACATTCCTGCACATTAACGTTGAAACTATCTCCTTAAGTTTTTAACAATTACATGTCTGGACCTTTGTCACCGTCACTTATGTTCAACTGAGAAAGTGTATAGGTTTGCCAATTCAAACAAGTTTTTATTTACCTTATTAACAGGACATTCTTCAAATGCAAGGTATAATTGAGATTATAATAAGTTCAACCCAATTACTGTTATAATAGACAGAAAAAAAGAATAATAGACACAAAAAAAAATGTACAAAGTTGTACAAAGCATAAAATCAAAATATTCTGTATCACTTCAGCAGAGGTGAAACCATAAGTGAGTTTCAAATAAACACATACTTTGAATCTTTATGAGAAAATATGTGAAAGCAATGCTATAATTCAAGAATACCTAACCTTGATCAGTGCATTCAAACAACGTCTCTGGACAAATAACTGAGTACTATGATGAATATGATGAAATAAAGTACCATTTTTTAATCAAAACTTGCCTAAAAGGGAGGTTCACATCATCAATGCGTTCAAACTTTCAGAGTTATTTAGTCAGAGATGTGAATGTTTCAGATAACACAAACCAGGCACTGCAAGGTTAAAATATGCTAAAAAAAGATTAAGTTCAACAATGCATAAATTCAACATTTTTTATTCAAATCTGCCCAATCAATGTGTTCAGAACAACTGTGCAAAGTTTCAAAAGCATCAGTCAGAGTTTCAGATTACACAAACTTGGCAACGTAATGTAAAAATTTCATGAAAAAATGACTCAATGACTCAAAAAGCTCAACATTGGATAAAGTTTACATTTTTATCAAAACTCTGCAAAGTTTCAAAGGCATCAGATATAAGGTGTATGACTTTCAGATTAAACTCAGTACCGTAATGTTAAAATTTGATGAAAAAAGGACTAAGTTCAACAATGAATAAATTCGACAATTTTTTTTTCAAATCTCACCAAAAGGGTAGGTGCACATCTTCAATGTGTCCAAAACAACTGTGTAAAGTTTCAAAAGTATCAGATATAAGGTGTATGAGTTTCAGATTAAACAAACTCAGTACCGTAATTTTAAAATTTGATGAAAAAATGACTAAGTTCAACAATGGATAAATTCGACAATTTATTTTCAAATCTCACCTAAAAGAGAGGTGAACATCTTCAATGTATCAAGAACAACTATGCAAAGTTCAAAAATGCATCAACCCGACATTTTTTATTCAAATCTGCCCAATCAATGTGTTCAGAACAACTGTGCAAATTTTCAAAAGCATCAGTCAGAGTTTCAGATTACACAAACTTGGCAACGTAATGTTAAAATTTGATGAAAAAATGACTAAGTTCAACAATCGATAAATTTCACATATTTTTATTCAAAACTCGCCAAAAGGAGAGGTGCACATCTTCAATGTGTCCAAACTTTCACAGGCATCAGGTATAAGGTGTATGAATTTCAGATTAAACAAACTCAGTACCGTAATGTTAAAATTTGATGAAAAAATGACTAAGTTCAATAATGGATAAACTCGACAATTTGTTTTCAAATCTCACCAAAAGGGTAGGTGCACATTTTTTATGTGTCCAAAACAACTGTGTAAAGTTTCAAAAGTATCAGGTATAGGTTGTGTGAGTTTCAGATTAAACAAACTCCGTACCGTAATGTTAAAATTTTATGAAATAATGACTAAGTTCAACAATGGATAAATTCCACAATGTTTTTTTCAAATCTCACCAAAAAGAGAAGTGCACATTTTCAATGTATCTAGAACAACTGTGCAAAGTTTCAAAAGTATCAGGTGTAAGGTGTCAGAGTTTCAGATTACACAAAGTCAGTAACGTAATGATAAAATTTGATGAAAAAATGACTAAGTTCGACAATGAATAAATTTGACAATTTTTATTCAAATCTCCCCCAAAGGGAGGTGCACATCTTCAAAGTATCCAAAATAACTGTGCAAAGTTTCAAAAGCATCAGTCAGAGTTTCTGATTACACAAACTTGGCAAAGTAATGTTAAAATGACTCAGTGACTCAATGACTCAAAAAGTTCAACAAGGGATAAATTTCACATTTTTAATTCAAAACTCACCAAAAGGAGAGGTGCACATCTTCAATGTATTCAGAACAACTGTGCAAAGTTTCAAAAGCATCAGGTATAAGGTGTCAGAGTTTCAGATTACACAAAGTCAGTACCGTAATGATAAAGTTTGATGAAAAAATGACTAAGTTCGACAATGAATAAATTTGACAATTTTATTGAAATCTCCCCCCAAAAAGAGGCACACATCTGCAATGTATCCAAACTAACTGTGCAAAGTTTCAGAAGTATCAGGTTAAAGGTGTCTGAGTTTCAGATTACACAAAACTTGGTACCCCCAAAGCGTGACAGGCGGAGTCGAGCGGCTACTAGACCTGCGGTCACCGTTGGTGACGCATGTAAAAAATATTAACATTTTGAAAATTTTACGGAAAAAGGGCAATAAATCTGAGACGTGTTTTCGGATTTCCTTCAAAATTGCAGGGCAGGTAGATCTTGCCATGCTGATAATTAGGCAGATTTCTTTTATATCTATATCGGTTTTCGACTTATTTGCAAAAACAGCAATTTACCCTAATATCTATTTTTAGTAACAGCGGCAATGTTGTTTAATCTACGGACTACTCAAACACAATTTCAAACTGCAAATCCTAGTGATGATTCAGAACAAGTTTGGTTACCATCGGCCCGGTAGTCTCAAAGGAGAATATTTTTTAAATTGTTGACGGACGGACAACGGACGCACGACGGTTTACGACAGGCGGCTCACGCAAAGTGATGGCGAAAGCTCACATAGCCTTTTTAGATCAGATGAACTTAAAATGGTAAACAACGAGTAGTTGCACACGAGACAAAGTCTCTACAAATACATGACAAACTAAGCAGTGGAACAACGTTTCAATGTTAAAGTCATCACGAGGTCTTTCCTCAACTATGGCTCTGCTCATACCTCATTGTAAGTTAATGACGGCCCTTAAACTGTCTGAGCGGAAAACCTGATCACTTGATGTGTTAACACGTTTAATTCCTATCATTATTTTCCAAAAGTTTTGATATGAACTGCACTGACGAGGCATTAGTTGCCGAAATATCTATATGCAGTATCTAAAAACACATGATAGTTTATTCTAATGAGGGAAGTCTGCGATGTTTTAACTGTGTCTGTCAATCTTACATTAGCATACAAGTTCCGCAGAGGAATGGTGTTTCAATCATTCTCACTTCTGGCACTCTGTTTGCCCCTTACCTTAGACGAATATATATATAATATATGTATAACGGTCTATGGTAGGAACCCAACGGGGCTAGAATTAGAGACATGAATATCGAGATTGCCTTCCCACCGAGGGATTTGGCTGCTCTTCGAATGCACAGATATTATAGACAGATTACACTGCTCCCGCCAACTCTGTGGGAGTCCAAAGGTATGTAAAATATAAAGAACTACAAATTTATTTTGACTCGTAATACGAGACTTAAGTATATTAATTAACCGAAATTTGAACATGGCAGTGGTGGTCCAGTGGTAGCGTACCAGACTTTCAACCCATAGAACCTTGACAGAGGGGGTTCGAATCCCACTGGAATCAACAAAAATATAATATTTAATATTAAAAGACTCAGACTCAGACTCTGAATCTGAATTGATAAAAACATAGATGTATATATATATATTATATATGAAAAACAATCCGTCGGAAATGTCAAAATGTTGTAATTAAAAAAAAATAATAATAAAACAAATCACAATGAATTCAACAAATGTCACATTTTTCTTTCTCCTACCGGTTTCACTGTTGTTTTTGATAAAACTTTTTGACATTTCCGAAAGATTTTTTTTAAATATATATATATATATGTATGGTTGTCTGAAGTATGTGACAACTCTTCATACTATACCTGTCCAATGGATAATATCGTGAGACATTATACTAGGCTGAATCAATTATTTATATATACGTCTGAAAATCAGCCCAACATTGTTAGATCTGCACATTGGTAGTTCCCTCTCCGGGATTCGAACCATCACTGTTGTGACATCTATGGCAACACCGCCTGCACTACGTCCAGCGCCCTAGACCACGCGGCTACCTAGGCTATATAAAAATATAGCTTTCGGTAACTGGGTGATACCTCCTCGTAGGTTTAATCTAGGGTTGTAACGCAGTACATGATGTATAGGTGCTCGTGCAGATCAGCTGTGTGTATAGCAGAGGGGATTCAATGTCTTTCGACAAGGAATGCCGCCACACAAAGTTATAATTTTTATAAAGTTGTCTGAAGTATGTGACAACTCTTCATACTATACCTGT
>MJUU01042313.1:68643-102293 GCA_002080025.1 Modiolus philippinarum
CAATGGATAATATCGTGAGACATTATACTAGGCTTGATTAATTATTTATATATACGTCTGACAATCAGCCCAACATTGTTAGATCTGCACATTTGGTAGGGATTTGGCTGTTCTTCGAATGCACAGATATTACAGACAGATTACACTGCTCCCGCCATCTCTGTGTGAGTCCAAAGGGATGTAAAATAGAATGAACTACAAATTTATTTTGACTCGTAATACGAGACTTAAGTATATTAATTAACCGAAATTTGAACATGGCAGTGGTGGTCCACGTACGCTACCACTGGACCACCACAGCCATGTTCAATTTTTGGTTAATTAATATACTTATAACCAGCGTCTACAATGTAGCTGTTATTATTTTGTTTAGACTTTTTTGTACATAGTTTTTGTTTGATTTTATTTTTTATTTTTATTGTGTTTTGAAAAAGGCCCGGATAGGGGCTGAAATATTAACTGTATTATTTGTGTACTGTTCACTTTACGTCTATTGTCTGCTTATATTCTTCTCACAAAGTGTGTATCCTGTCGGATCCAGTACGTCGGGAATTTTGGTGTTGTTGCTTTGTTTATATATATATATATATATATATATATATATATATATATATATATATAGTTACTGTAGCTTAGTAACGTTATCGTAACGTTACGTGCATGAAGGGGATATAATTTCAGTAAGGGGTTAGACTTTTCAATAATTATATAAACAATAAAAGGATATATCTTTAGTTTTTGTTTAAACTGTGTTTAAATTTTCTAATAAAGTTCTTCTCTTTAATTTCACTTAAAATGTCTTCTGAATTGTTCATTTTGTAAAAGGGAAATATTTTAAAACCATCGCTACTGCATTCGTCGAGATGTTTGCTCAGTGAAATATTTCTGTATCTCGGTTCCCTTATTTGTTGACAGTGGATGGTCATTCGCTTTGTAAGTGCGTTTCCTGGTTGATCAATATATATCTCTTTGCAGTTACTACACTGTATGCAATCAATGGGGTTTGTGCTCTTGCATGTCATGTTCGCACTGGTAAATATTTTATAACCGTCTTTTGTAACCAATTCCCTGCCCGTGTGTTTATAACTGCAAGTGCTGCATCTACTGTCATTACAATTCGATACAGTAAGAGTTGCTGAATTAGTGTTTGAGTCAAATTTTGCTCTGGTAAGTAAGCGTTTTAGGTTCGGTGGTTGTCGACGGTTTCGTCTTCAATTTATCGCATTGTGTTATTATCGGTAAATTGGAACGGGCAACGTTAAAATATTTGTAATACAAGGATTATGAGTAACAACGAACGGAATTGAACTATTCTCGTTTGTTTCGTTAATAGTTGTCCGGATTTCCTGTCCTCTCGATTGCCCCATCGATTAGTGTTTTCAGATAACCTTGTTTAAGAAGAAATCCTATTAATTCCGCCAATTTATCGTCTCTATTATCTATTTCCATACATACTGTGCAGATTAATAAGGTATATTTCGTTTAGTGTGAGACGGGTGACATAACTTAAAATTCAAATACTGATAGATATTAGTGTCCTTGTAATATATGTCGGTTGATATTATTCCATCATCGAGTTTAACGAGGATATCAAGGAAAGGGATCTTGATATAACGTCTAAAACAACAACAGACTTGGAAACTTGGAAATCTTATATTTTTCCAAGGATAACCGTGTAATAGTTATGCAGGCCTTGAAAAAATAATTTATATGCGTCTAAAGTGTAGACGCATTATATATATTGCTGTTTCAAAAACCGGTCTAATTCAATTAAATCAATTGCCTAGATAAGACTTACCTGCAAACCGGTATATTTGTATCCATGGCAGAATGTTCTGCAGTAGGCAAGGGATGCTTTATTTCCCGCCATTTTGATTTTGCCATCTAGTTGTCTATTTTTGGAGTCTCTAAAACATCCAATGTATCCTGAGAAAATGTAATTCAATATTATATTTTTTTCTTAAATTAGCTTTAACTTTGACAATTTCTCCGTCTTAATTTATATCGGGTATTCGGGAGTTTGCACTTTCTAAGCAAAAATATTATACCTTGTACTTTGTTTCTTTCAATCAATAAAATTCACGTCAAGATTTTGTTAACTGCTTCATTCTTTGCACACATTTAATACTGAATTAACCCTAATAAAAGTTTCCTTTTTAAGTCAAGTGACAATATGCACTATGATCTAAACCCTGACCACTAGTTTGGCATAGTCATTGCTGAACATATGTTATTATCATATCAACCTTGTGACGTTACCTTATAGTTAGCAACGTCGTTAGTAACTTTAACCATGGGTGAAACCGGTTGGTGATTTTCAGAATGAAATTATGTATTATTTGTGTGATTTGGGTGACTTCAAGATGAAGAACAACAATAAAAGCGTTGTTCCTTTGCTTGCTTTTTACCATGTATTTGTAGAGACTTTGTCTCATGTGCATTTACTCCATATCCTTTTATTCACCATTTAAATATTTTCCGTAAAGACTATAAAGCATTTTGAGCACATTTTCGTTATTCCTATTTAATTACTTGTGTGGATTTAATTAACTTTTCAAATATTTTCTACCACACTTGTGAAAATACCTACTAAGTCGGATAAATCGGAAAACACTACAAACGAAAAAACTTCAAATGAAGATTTACTGAAGGAACTTAGAGAAATTAGTTCGAAGTTATCTACATTAATTGGGAAATTCGACGAATATCATATTTTCAGTAGAGAATTAATGGAACAAGATGGACCCGGAGTAACGAATGAGGTAAGTCAAAACTTAGACGTGATTTGTAAAACTTTAGAAACAGCATTCAAAAGCAAAGAGGAACATGACACGTCTGTAAAAACAGTAAATGAACAAGCCGAGACTGATATATCGCGGTCAGCATTTTTAGTTAAAAGCAAAATTGGACATCTGTGGAACAAAAATCTAATTCAAAGGAAATTCGCCTTTTGGAATATGATAAAAAACGGCAACAATGCCCAGATGTATGAACGTTGGATTAACTCAACTCTGATCATCCTTCCAAAAACAACTACAAATAAAACCAATTTCAGAAGAACTTGAACAACAGAGAGGACTAAGAGTAAGAATGTCACTGGAAAAAATGCAAATGGAAATGCAACTGCTGAAAATGAGAGCAGACATGAATGAAGGCAGTTCAAGTCGATAGATGAAGAAATGCATTCAGAAATTTCGAAGAGGGCAAATTGGCAACTTTTAGAACATGTTCTGAAGTTATGGAGAGATGAATGTGCACTGGAGAAAATAAATTCCCTTCAACGTTGGGAAAAAAGTGAAAACTGGCTCCAGGAAGAATATAAAACAGAAAATCCATTTTTGAAGAACAACCAGATAAGAAAAGTATGCTGATAAAGTGAAACAATTCCCGAAAAGAGACCAACAAAATCTTCGCTTTGAAGAAAGAAAATTTAATAACAGATCGAATAACTATTTCAGGTCAACCTCAAACTCAAATAGAGCAAGGAGTAAATCGAGACCAAGAGATAACCGGAACTAAGGGAATGATACTCGAAACAGAAATATAAGAAAGCCACGTAATTTGAACAATGCCAGATACAACCAAGTACAGTATTACAGGAATCACAATCGAGGAACGCCGGAAGAATGGAACAGAGCTGACGGAACAAACCCTATCGACAAAAATATTCAACAACAGAAAAAACATTCAGAATCGTTTTTTAGACGTGGAGGAGAGGAACAGAGACACGAGATGAAGAACTGTCAATTATCGGAGTAACCGAAGGTATTAAATCCTTCCGACATTTCATTATCACATGCGCATATCAAAATTTAGAAAATTTTGTTCGTTGGGTTCCAATTTTCGTGGATTTCGTGGTTCGTGGGACTTAACTTTACGCCTACTCAAAAATGCCAAAATTATAATGAGATAAAAGACGATATTTTCGAATTTTGCAGACAATTAAGATTAGCAGAAAAATTCCTAGATATCGATGAAGAAGACGATTCACTTGTTAAAAACAAGAGTAACTATTGTCCAGCGAAAGGTAGGAACCATTCTTTAGATACATTTTTGGATCATATTTAAAACTTTTCAATACAAATACAACAAAAAAGTGTAAATCTAATTTTTCAAAAATCACTATGGGAAGAGTTACAAAATTTACGCTCAAACACAAACATGGTTATTCAAGAAGCAGACAAAGGAAGTGCCGTTGTCATTATGAATTTGGAATTCCAAAAAGATTTAATATTAACGATATTGAATAATACTGTGAAAGTACTATTGTTCGTTGGGTTCCAATTTCCGTGGATTTCGTGGTTCGCTTAAACCACGAATTTAAGTTCTCAAAGAAATCATGCCGAGCTTTTCTCGTTCAAGAGGTTCGGTTTTCCAATTTATCAGTGATAATAACTTTCCTTTCAAATGGTAATTGAAACTGTATGGCCAAGCTGGAAAATTTGTCATTAAGTTTAGAGATGTCGTTTCTATGGCAATTGTCCTTCACGCCAATTTGCTATTGTCTTATCAAATCACCCATGACAGTATCGTTAATATGTTCCTTTGATACTAAAACGGACTGTAAAGCTCGGCATGTGAGTAGTAGATTAACTAGCAAAGGCTAAGAGTGTTAAGCCCAAGAAGGTCTTCAAAACCAAAGCAGCTAAACCAAAGAAAGCAGTTAACTCGCAACCCCCCTTTTATTTTGCCTCTACCAACAACAGCCCCGCCTTCGGAGGATGCATCGACCGGTTCAACTTTTATCTTAGGTTGAGCCCTATATCACTGTGAATGCTCAGATGTATTCTAATTCAACTGTTGCTTTGATTTTAATTCATAAAAACAAGACGCGAAAAAACGAAAGATGTTTCTCCAAGATTCGATCCCGGAACCCTCAGTATTATAACCCAGCGGTCTAGCCCTCTCGGCTACCGAGGCATTACTCTGTATATGTTTTAAAAAAATAGGTGTACAATGTATCATGAACCTGAAATAAGAAATGCACGAAGGCGACATCTCGGTCTATAATTTATATATCAAAATAAAATATACAATAAAGTTTAAATGATTTGGATTTCTTGGTTTTTTTCTCTACTGGATTTCGTTAAATCGTGAAAAATAAACCGTGCGTTTTTCTTCAAATTTCCGCGAAGTATTGAATGAATTTAAAAAATCCTTCCGTAACCATGTTTTTATGCAAATTGCCCGCGGTGCTATAGTATCTTTTCGCCGATTCTTGCCCGTCCGGAATCAGAAGTTCGTGATATTGTCACATTCAGTAAAAAAGACAGTTGTGTGCCTTTGTCCAATTCGTCGTATGTTTGACGCGCTAGAAAAAAATTCAGATTTCAAGTCTTGACAACCGCCAAGGCCGGAGTCTGGTTAGGAACTAGATTCGACAACAACAAACAAGTTCCACCGGTTAATTTGAATTAACAAACTTTTCGGGGAAAAATCCTTTTTTCCTATTGAAAATGCGACTACGCGGGGATTTTGAATATGTGCTGTCATTTTCTGTAAAAATATTCCATGCCGAGCTTTTCTCGTTCAAAATGTTCGGTTTTCCAATTTTTCGCTGATAATAACTTTCCTTACAACTGGTAATTGAAACTGTATGGCCAAGCTGGAAAATTTATCATTAAGTTTAGAGATATTGTTTCTATGGCAATTGTCCTTCACGCCAATTTGCTATTGTCTTATCAAATCACCCATGACAGTATCGATAATATGTTCCTTTGATGCTCAAACGGACTGTAAAGCTCGGCATGGCACTTTTTCTGCAAAGAACTGGAAACCACGAATTTAAGGACCAACGAAACAGTGATTTTTAAACAAACCACGAAAATTGATGTCCACGAATAAAAGTACTTCCACAGTAATACATATTAAGAGACAATACGTTTTTGCACGGAGTCTTCCTTCGAACAGATTCGTCTTATTCTGACAGCTTGACTGTATGGAATATTTTTTGTTACATGTGCAGGATGACAGCTGCTGGGCAGAAGGTATTGGTTTGTATCCGTTGGTTTTTAATATAAATCTGTGAGCAGTTCACCTTCCGATAAAGAGCTTGTACTATCAAGAAAGGAAATGGTAGTCTTCGATATTTCTGAAGTAAACTTGATAGATTAGTGCAAGTTGTTGGCATGCGAGAGAACGTTTTGTAACGTTTCAACACTCTCAGTCCATTTCATGTCGACATCATCTATAAATCTATACCAAGAAAGCGGTTTTTCGATAGACGATTTCGAGAAGTTGGTTTTCGAATTTGCCCATAAGTATATTAGCATAGGATGGAGCCATTTTGGTGCCCATAGTAGTTCCATTTATTTGTAAATAGTATTCGCCATTGAAAGTAAAATTGTTCTTTTTAAGAACCATTGTAAGCATGGTAACAAGACATTCTGTGGGTGGGAGAGATTCCAAACTTCTTTGCAAGCTTCGATCCCATCGGAGTGAGGGATGTTTGTATAGAGGGAGGTGACATCCATAGTGACCAGGGTGGTGTTAGGTGGTAAAGGATTCAAGTCCGCCATTTTTTGTAAATAGTCAGTAGTATCTTTGATGAATGATGAGAGATTCTCAATATGTTAGCGGAGATGGAAATCTACATATTCAGATATTTTTTCAGTAGGATTACCATTAGTAGAGACGATGGTTCTACCTGGGTTGTTAGATTTGTGAATTTTTGGAAGAAAATAAAATCTGCCAGGTTTTGGATTCTCTCAAATTAAGTATTTTAGTGTTTTTTCAACGATGTGCCCCTTCTCGAACATGTTGTTAAGTTCATATGTTATTTCATCACCAAACTGTATAGTGGGGTCATTGCTAAATTATAAATAAAAACGGTCATCGCTAAGCTGGCGGTCGGCTTCTTGAAGATATGAACATTTGTCCATTACAACAACAGCACCACCTTCATCTGTCGGTTTTATGAAAATTTCTTCGTTTGATCTCAAATTACGAAGAGTAGTACGTTCCCCTGGTATGAGATTATCAAAGCTGCCAGTATGTATTTTGACAGTATGCAATATGTCATCTTTGATGTTGTCTATGAAAGATTATAGAGTGGCATTTTACTGGGTTTGGGGATCCAATTGCTTTTTGTAACAAATTTTTGTTGACAATCGTCATCTTAATCACTATCGGAACTGATTTCATCTTCTGTCTCCCTCTTCTTTGATCCAAAATATTCTTTTATTCTTAGGCTTCTTGCAAAGTTATCAAGTTCCTCGGACAGTTTTGTCTCATTGATTTTTCCAGGTGTGGGGCCTTGACAAAAAGATGTTTCATCTGTGAGTTGATGGCTAGAAAGATTAACAACGATGTGAGTGATGTTGTTTATTTCTTAGATTTTCAGTCAACTTATGACTTTCCTCAGTGTCTAGACAGAGACACTGAGGAAAGTCATAAGTTGACTGAAAATTTTGTCACTTTATTTATAACAACTTTTATATATTTTATAGATATCGTTGCACAATCCTCTAGACTGATATATATATATAACAAGGCAGTAGACTGAAGTGAACAGTACACACATTTAAAAGTTGATATTTCGAGACCTATCCGGCTCTTTAACAAAACACAATAAAAAAGTAAAAATACAATGAAACAAAACCTATTTACAAAGACTATACTTAAAAAAAAATCAATCTAATTATCGACAGTTACATCATGGACGCTGTTAACTACAAATGTAATATGAGAATAGAAAAAAGAATTTTGTCAGTGTCTGTACATCGAATCTTACAAAATTCTTACGCTAATTAGCTAGACTCTAATGGCCATAGAGCAAATATGACAGAATAAGAAAAAAAAAATAAGAAAAGAAAATAAATTAATAAAATGAAAAATGGGTACGGCAGGAAATATAGGCTTTCGTTCTCTAAGCTTTTATGTTCATGCTAGATTTAAGTTTTTGCATCCAAAATCGTTCTTTTGCCTGCCTTTGGGTCTCGTTCCTTGAGACCTTGGATCGAGACCAAAAGACAGGCAAAAGAACGACCTCGAATCTAAAAATTAGAAAACCACTGCCGAAATATTACTCACTTAGAATGGTGTTTAAGACTGGAGATTGGCTGATAAATTTTCTGTCCCTACCCATTTGGCCCGTGATTGATGGATCTCGCTGGAGCAGTCGGGGGAAAATGCAAAGTTCCATATTATATGTCTATTCTACTCTACTCTACTCTATGAAATGAAATAAATAACTAATGAGAATACACAATTTCATTCATTCACGTTCAAATATCTATATATGGCAAGCGCGAAACACAAAAAAATAGAAAACTCAATTTAAGTTACTAAATTCGAATTAACGCTACTTAAATTCATTAAGCTCTTAAATAGAGATATTCGCTGTTAATGTGAGAAAAACGAATTAAGGAGGGAAAATTGCAATTCAACTATCATGAAGTGCGTCAGAACAACAACAAAAATTGAGTTTAATTCACTTTAAGTTATTTAAATTGAATTTAAGTTGAGAAAAACTAAGTTTTAGTAACTTAAATTGAGTTTTTTTTTCTTCTTTTGTTGTTCGCGCTCTCATAACTCTACGTAAGTAGAGTCTTCCACTAAACAAGACTTAATATCCCAAGTTCTATTTGAGACAATCGTTTTGATTGGTTGACTGTTGTGTTTTGTGTAGCGAAAATTTATTTTATATAAAATAAAATACAGTTTTAGCAGTCGATGTTCAACGTGCTTCAAAGTTCGAAATACATTATTTTGTTTATTTTTGTCTTTGTTTGTTTTGTCTTTGTTTTGACCTTCTTTTGTTTTTTGTTTTTTTTCAAAGCAATTTGTGAATGTCGAGATTTAATAATGCATTACATTAATTTCTATTGATAATAAGTAATGTTTGAAGAGAAGTCTGTAATTGCAACTTTTAATGTAAATTTTTTAAAAACTTTAATTTAGCATATCTCTCTTGAAAGAGTTTCATATGTTGCAAATTACTTGAATTTCGGGAAAAAAATGAAAAAGTTGGAAAGGATTTTTAGTCTCGAATGTAATCTCATTTTGCCATTTTAATATGTAACATCCTTTCGATGGAGTGTTCGCCGTTACAGAGTTAATTTATATATCTATTTATTTTCAATATCTATATAATTAGCATTACACATTTTGACAACTTTGACAATCTTTGAAAGGACATAAAACGTTTTCTGAAGTTTTCTTTGAAGATTAAAAGGCATTTCACAAATCCAAATTCGGATGGAAAATAAAAAAAAAAAAAAAAAAAAAAAAAAAAAAAAAAAAAAAAAAAAAAAAAAAAAAATACAAAAGATAAAAAAAAAACTTTTAAAATGCTAAATGTAAAACAAACTTTTCAACCAATCAAAATGGTTGTTTCAAACAGAACTTCAGCTTTTAATTCTAATTTAGTGGAAAACTATACCTAAAACTCATTTTAAGTAGCGTTAATACGAATTTAGTAACTTAAATTGAATTTAAGGTGAGAAAAACTAAAGTTTTAGTAACTTCAATCGAGTTTTCTATTTTTGTGGTTGGCGCTTGCCATAACTATATACCAAATTTACTGTGAATTTATTTTCTGTGAATACGCATTTTGACAAGTTATGTCTCTTCATTGCAGATTAAATCTATACATCTGGAACGGCCCCTAGCACCGGTTAGAGTGGAATTCATCGCTGGATGTTGAACAACGATACATCCATGACGTTATTTATCCCATGGATGCAGGATCGTCAACAAGCATGAATAAACTGGCAACGTGTTCTTACAATCACTGTCATCCGTTTGTTCGTCATACAAAAGAGTTGTTTACTTATTATCTTACTACATACATATTGCGGGAAATTCAGCATCTTAAATTTGGTTTCTACTTGTAAGAATTTACTTAATCATATAAAAATATCGACTAAACAAGTTCAAATAAAACACTTATAATATATAATAAAAAAAAATTATGGAGCCTGATAGTTCCGATTACTTTTTTTTAATGTTATGCCCTTCTGTTATATTAGACATTTACAAAAAAGTCCACTTTTGCCTTCTGAAAAACACAAAAATAAACTTAAACCCAGCATTTAAACAGTAGCTGTAGGTAGACACTTAATTAAGAATATACAATCGTAAACATAAACGAATATGTGTAGAAAGGACATCCAAAGTAAGCAGGTTACACAAAAATGTCCACTGCGCAACGTTTCAATTTCCTCTTTAAAATGAGAAAAATATTATTTTTTGTAGCATCTGGAACCGCAGAGAATTAAAAACTACATAACAAGAATATGTGTCTAACGGACACAATGCCCCGCCTCACAACTATTTTTAACTATTTTGAATAATGCTTTATTTCATGATCAGTAAAGCATGAAGTTGGTTGCATGGATATATCTTAATTATGATTTTTATTCAATAATACCCTAATGGGTATTTAATTTAATGGGTGTTTAATGATAATAGCAAACACCCTTCACAAAAAGAAACTAAAACCTTTGGATAAACCTCAAACTATCCCCCCTTTTCTGTGATCAGTGAATCATGAAGTTGGTCCCATTGGTAAAATTTTATTATCATTTTTGTTTAACTAGACGCTAATGTGTATTTATATAAAGTTTCATGACAATAGCATACATCCTTTACAACAAAAAACTTCAACCTAAGGGTAAACCCAACTTGTGACGGACGGACGAACGGACGAACAGACGGACACATCCGAACACTATATGCCCCCTACTATAGTAGGCGGGGCATAAAAATATGAATCATCAACAAATTACTAGTAAAACACCACACGCATACTTTAAACGTTTGTGACAGAAAATTATAAAAAGAATATGCAATATTCAATCGACAAATTGAAACAGAAAAAGCCTGCAATAGAAAATATCATTAAAGCATCTAAATTACTCATCTTGTACCTATTGTACCAAGCAGATAAAATTTATATACAGATTTCCTTATAAAAATTGAAAAAATGTATGAAAATGTCCAACGATTTTGTCCACTTCGCAACATTTACGAGCGTGAATGACGCCGTTGCGAAGTGGACATAATCAAACATTAAGCTGTCAAATCCGGTTAAAACCTGTTACTCTACTTCTTGTTCTCATATTAATCACCAACAAGCATGCATCAGAATTCTTGGAATTAATGCTTTTAAAATATGTAGTAGAGGTGCAGTAGTATGTCCAATACACAACGAGGATTTGTCCACTACCCAACGTCCTTATAGCGTTGCATATTTTAACATAGAATAAAATAGATAGCAGGAAACACCTACAATGGCCGAAAAACATAGCCACGTGCCACAAAGTAAATAGGAACTGCACAAGAAAAAAAAACCAACAATAAAAATACAAAAGACAAACGTAGACAACGATAGGAACTCGGGACAGCCGGACTTGGTACCGGCACTAGCAAATGCCAGCGGTAGGGTTAAACCGGTTTATGGGTACTCTTACCTCCCCTTTCTCTGTCCAGTTTCCCTATATGTAATAAACACACGAATAAAACCCATACAGGTAGACTACTAACTCTACCTTTTGAAAAGAAAAATGGGGGGAAAAACGTAATTTTGAAAGATGGGTCAAGGAGTGCTCGCCGCTAAACTGCCGGCTAGCTCAAGGAGCCTAGTCTGCTGGTAAAAGACTGTCGCACTACGGAAGAAAAATCAAATTCAAAACTCCCAATGGGTTTGGTAAAGAATCTTCATGTATTTCAGTAGACATCGGCAGTATCCGTGTGTAAAATCCTCAGGTCACTGGATCCCAAAGCTAATTTAACGGACACGTGCAGAATATCATGTCGATATCCCCTATTTTTAATCAGTTTCTGGCATTTTTTTAACATTTCCTTAAAAACGAGATTGGGAAATGCCCTTAGTAATAAGCTGTTTGCGAGTGACATTATATTTAGATATCAAATGTTCATATCTTCGATAAAACTTTTTAAATGTATTTAACAATTTATGAAATCTGTAACCTTGCTGCAAGTTTTGAAGTGATAGTAACGTTACGTTCATTGAGTCTTCAAGAGTAGAACAAATGCGTGCGAATCGTACCAGTTGAGAAATATAAACTCCGTATAGGATGGGGCTAGAGGAACCTCGCCGTCAAACATATCTGTTCTATAGTATTTTACAAATAGAAAAGTAGATAACTACCATTTCTACAACAGAAAATGTAAGTTAAATCACAGCACGAGCGCTCTGTTGACTATTTGTCGTTGGCGTTACGAAGTGGACATTTTTCTATGGACGCCCACTAAAAACTGAATAGAGAAAATTTGTAACAACTACTACCAATGAAAGAACTCTTATTTAATTGTTGAAAGTGTTTCTAAAATAGCAAAGTACCGAGATTACGTTGAATTTAGGTTCTGCATATGCGCATTTCGACAATTTATGTCTCATCAGTGCAGATGAGATCAAAATATTTGGAAATCCGTGAATCGAAATATGTGTAAAATCTGATAGAGAACAAATTACCAATAGGATCTAAATAGGAAAGGATCTAATAGATGAAAGTTTTTTTTTCTAAAAGGCAAACAATCTCAAGCAAAATTATACAAAAATGGGATGTTTGCAGGTATTTTGCAGTGTGGCACAGACGTTTTTTGCTGTTTTGGGGTATTTTTTAAAAGACAAAGAATTCACAGATGTCCTATTCAAAAATAAATAAAATATTATGTCGATTGTCGAGCAAAAGCTATATTTACCAACAGTAAAAAAAAAAAAAATGTTTAAATTCAAAGAAAAATAGTACTGGACAAAAAAAGGACTTTTTGAAGAAGTCCCATATATGAAACTCAGTTTAAAAACACTACGTCGGATCTAGCTTTCATAGTTTTCTATCTAGAGTATACTTTACCATCTATGCCATATTGCCTCTTGTTCCCTGACGGTTTGAAGCTGTTTCTTTTTTCTGCCTTTCTAGAAATGAATTCTCCTGAAATATAAGCTATGAATACGTACAGGATAACGCAGCTGAAAGAAAACGTTTTCATTTTGATCTTATCGTTGTCAATATTTCGATCCTTGACTTTTAAAATTAGAATCAATCGTTGATATTAATGTGTTTAAATAGTTATATAAAAGGTTTGGTCATTAATCTTTTTGTCATTCAATTTACAATGTAGTGTCATTCGTTGTACCATATGGCACAATTTGTTCGTTTTGACTAATGCTGAAAAAAAAAAAGTTTTATGTTTTTTTGTCTATCATTGACTACATTTTTATCTCGAAGCCATGAAATGGTGGGAGAGATATTGATATGGCAAGAAAAAATCACGTGCCCCGCGTGAGGCTTCAAGCCTGTTAACAGCTCTAAAAGATGATCTTCGTGCTTCCAATAAAATATAGTGCGCAAGTTCCTTTCAAATTCGGATACATTTATTATTTAAGTTATATTTCTTCATTTTCTTGAGTTGAATACAGTGTTGTTTTATTAAACTGAAAACAATATGCATGTTAATCAAATTACTCGTTTTTTTTTTACTCGTTGCTTATAGAAAATGAATGGCTGTCTTTATATCTGATGGGAAAACACGCCCATTGACCTTTATAAGATGTTTTTATTGGTTTAAAATGAAACATACGATAAACACGTCAGATGTGTATTCACACAGCTGAAGCGATCTATATTTAAAGTTTACATAAGTACACGTGTCCAGAAGCGCGATAAATTTAGTATTATAACATTGAGTTTATAACATTACGTTTATAAATTTTCAAACATGCGAAATCACACAATCCGATTATTTTCACGTATTACGGGCTATAACTTAATACATGCAGACGTATGCAGTAGTTCTTTGGATGACTACGAAGTTTTGCCACATGTAGAATTTTAGGGCTTCGAGATTCAGCTCCATCGGAGCTTTGGTTAAGTCTACTGAAGCCCATAGTGGACCTACAATAAAACAAAAATGAAAATAAATTACATCGTTATCTCGATATAATTAAATCGTTATCTCGATTTATTTATATTATTATCACGATACATGTATATCGTTATCTCGATATATTTTATTTCGTTTTCTCGATATAATTATTTCGTTATCTCGATATTAATATCTTGATGTTTATATAACGTAATCAATATAAAATTATATTGTTATAACCATGTAATAAGTTTTGTATTTTTCAAGAAAAAATACGATTGTATCGAAACGTATTATAATTTATATAAAATATATATAAAATATAATTTAATTTTATTTTTGTTCCTTTGTAGGTCCCCTATGGGCTTCCGTAAAAGCCCGTAGCCATTCAGTTTTGAAAGAAATGATTTAAAGACCGGTTTACTGAAGCAAATAGAAATGTAGTAAAATAAAATGGTGGCCGCCAATCTACGACGATGAAGCAGACAGAACTGAAAATCGGGATTTCAACCCTCTTAATTTGAGTTTTGGCTCAGTTTAGTATTTATCCTGGGTAAATGAAATAAAAGAGACAACAGAAAACACCTACAATGGCTGAAAATTATATTTACATGCCACCATCTGCCAGGGAACTACAAAGGAAAACACATATCAGACAAAAGACAAACGTAAACAACTATAGGAACTCGGGACAACCGAACTTGGTACCGGGACTGGCAAAAGTCAGCGGTAGGGTTTAATCGGTTTATGGGCACCCAAACCACCCCTTTATCTGTCCCGTTTCCCTATAGTAACATACGAATAAAACCCAACACAGGTAGACTACTAACTCCATGACCACAATCTTGAAAGGAGAGAATATGACAATACGTAATTTTGAAAGATGAGTCAATGGGTGTTCGCCGCTAAACTGCCGACTAGATAAAGGAGCCTATTCTGCTGGTAAAACATTGCCGCACTACGGAAGATAAATCAAACTCAAAACTTCCCGCAGGATTAGGTCAAGAATCATCATATATTTCAGTAGACATCGGCAGTATCAGTGAGAGGCCAGCATTTATTAAAATTTTCAAGTCACTAGATCTCAAAGCTAATTTAACGGATATACAAGCCGGGTATCTTGTAAATATAACCTATTACGTAAACAATGTAAGTTACGTCCCAGCATTTCTGGATTTAAATCAGTTTCTGGCATTGATAGTAAAGTTACGTTCATTAAAATCGTCAAGAGTAGAACAAACACGTGCGAATCGTACTAATTGAGAAATGTACACCCCGTATGATGGAGCTTGAGGGATGTCGCCGTCACGAAAAGGGAAATTAGTTATAGTGAAATCAAAATCATCCCTTTTATCATATATTTTAGTTTTTATTTTACCACGTCAATAATGATAGTTGAATCCAGAAAAGGGCGGTCTTTTGAATCATTGTTGGCTTTATTAAATTTCAGTTCTAGTGGATAAATAATGTCTTCATAATCTAAAAGCTGGGGATTGTCAATAGTAAGGATATCGAAATATACCTGCTGTTATCATTGAAAATAGAAATAAGATTATCACTGTTTGGAATGCTTCCGTTTTGAAGTTTTTTCATGAAGTGTCTTTCATAACAGAACAGAAAAAGATCTGCAATGGGGTGCACAATTTTTACCTATGGGAATACCTATGACCTGTTGAAAAATTGTGTTGCCAAAACGAACAAAAATGTTGTCCAGCAAAAGACTGAGTGCATTTATCAAATCATCACAACTACAAGAACAATAATTATTGTATATAATATTAGAGAAGAATCCTTGCTTTTTGTTAGAACAAATGAACTGCAGACCAGAAAATTTAAAAGTCCCAATTTTGATTTAATCAGCTTATGTGGAAGGGGAGTATAAAGTGTGGAAAATCATAACTATGAGACTGGTCTTTAAATAGATTGTAGTTTGTCTAAAACTTCAATTGAATTTTTTACACTCCGAAAGTAATTTACACGAGAGTTTTGATAAGTTTTTTTTCACAATATTTAATAACCAATTCCTTTACACAAGTAAGTGAACTAGATGGATGGATATATTAGTAGTAGAACAGTTACTAGATGCCGAAATTAAACGATGTTTGAAGGGTTTTTTGTGAAGCTTAGGAATCCAGTACATGGATCTTTAGGTGGAACTTTAAGTATTTCTCTATACTTATAATGTTGTTCGGTTAACGTGTTTTGTCCCAATTGGCACGTCTGAAACTTGTTGACTTGTCCAGTTCGTATTGTTGGACATCGATATAATATTTCTTTCAAACGATAACAACGTTGTTGGAGGCCTTGCCAACAGTAACAAACACAAATTTTTGACCAAGTTTCTTCAATTTTGACTTAATTCCTTTTACAGACAGCTTAGGAGGTGACTTGATATAATTATCTTTAAAACATCTATTCTGTTGGTTACCTTTGTTATAATTTTATCTTTAAACAAATTTAGAGCATGTTTGTCTGCACTTTCTTGTTTGCACCATTTTTTTTTACAATAACTGGTAACTGCAGCTTTAATTATATCAAAACAAGCTTGCCAGTTTATTTTAGAAGGTGGGCGATATTTAGGCCCTTTTCGAAAGAATTGTCGAACTTCTTTATCTTCAATGATGTTTAGATTCCCCGTTAATATATGTCCGCAAGGGTCATAGCGATATGGCGACGTGGAACATTATCAGCTGCTAGGGTAGTTCTTCTCGAAGTCAGCATCACAGGTAATAGAAGAGTAATTGAAAAAAAATGTTTTGGTAGTATTTTTTATAAGAAAAGGAAATGACAGGCATGTTCTGGTTGTCAAAATAGACGGGTACAAGTTTTTGAATATCCGGGTCTCGAAAAATGCCTGCAATATCAATAAGGTCAATTCCTTTATTAATATATTCAATATTCAAAATTGTTTTACGTGTTCATCTGGCTTGTCTATTCTCGGATAAAGTCTATGAAAACAGAAGGCATTAATAATTTTCAAACATTCATAGAGCGGACTATTTACAGAGACAGTATCACACTCCAAAGTGATTTTATAAAGTCGTGTTACAGGAATTGAACAAAGTTTAGTGAACAAGCCATGCCGCCCATTGTTTTTGAAAACAGTATATAGTAGATCTTTAATATTTACGAGGTTTTTACGTTTACTTTTAATATTGTAGTTCACTCTTCGACCATGTGACCTGCGATGGCGTAATTTCGGAGAAGAAATACCCATGATGTCAATAGAAGCGCACTGAGAAATGTTTCCCTGACCCATGATATTGTCATTTAATCCTAGTGGATAAGCTGTCTGTAGTTTTTTTTTATCCAAGACAGTTCAAATTCTCCTCTGGATCTTACAAATTCTCTCTTTGATTGATCAGGTGATTTTTCTACATTTTCAAAGGTTGAATTTTGATATATTTTTTATCATGATTACAGATTGCACAGTGTTGGTATATATAGGATCTAAACTTTTTAGGAAGCCGAAAACCTTTCTTAAAAAAGTATCTGTGGCTTTTGGAAATGAATTTGGTTTATTCATTTCATTTAACTCTGAATTTGAATCATTTGTCAATTTACGTTTTAAGAAGGGTAATTTTGTTTAATCTTCTGTGTATTTGCATTTATTGTTGAAAGCCAAAATATGAAATTATTCACGCGAAAATGGCAATCATGTTTAAAATTAACTTGCACAAATCAGTAAAAAATTAGCTATTTAATCAGATAAAAACAAATGGTAACAAACTGTTTTAATTTGTTGAAAAAAATTAGGTTGGCTCTTCAAAGGAGGTTATTTTTGCTTTCTCTTTCTTTATTCTGTCTTTAGTCACTTTAAAAATATTGCATTAGCTTATGTAAGTTTGTAATACAGGACTGTGTCCAACTGCCCTTTTGCTTTGTATTTAAGAATTCTTGTTGTGTGTCTGGTGCATCTTATGAATTTTCTTGTCTCTTTTCATTATATGCTGTAAGGTAGATACTTGATGGAGCCGTTAGACAATTCAGTCCTTAGTGGTCACATTTCGCTTTGAACAAATTGTTTTTTTGTATTCAAAATGCGGACCTAGATTCCATGTTTCGGGAAAGGATGACAGCCATTCGCAACACTATCCCAAAAACTGCTTAGTCAGGGATTTTTTTCAGCCTATCTTAATTTCATCCCTATAGAAATTATATTGCCATCACCATAACATCATCGGTGCTTTGTAGCTGTCTTACGTCATCGTTTTCTGTGTTCTATGGACTTCGATTTTTGTATATACTACTCCTTTGTTCCTTCAGTGTTCTACTTGTTTGAAAGATATGACGTGTCAGTGCCCCAAATGAAAACGAACATATTCAGCTAGATTCACGTATTCCCGGATTTGACCATACGGATTTTGACTTTTTCCTGGATTGACTTGCCTACAGTATAACGGGTGCTGTTAAAAGGGCAGGACATGCTTACCCTTCCGGTGCACCCGATGTCACTCTCAGTTTCACTGGACTTCACACTGTGAGTGCCTTGGTTTTGAATTTTCTGGTTTTTTTTTTCATTTCTGTGCTTCATCCCTATTAAGCTGGGTAATGTTTAGGCACAGGTAAATGTTCAAATATCAGAAACCGTACCTAAACATTATCCTGAACCGGGACAAAACATTATACAATTTTATTGAAAATAAGAAATTTGTTTACATTTTTCTCAACCGGCCTAAACATTATTCAACGGGACTAAACCAATTCTACGCGAACTCTACTTATAGCTTAATAGGGGTGTGCTTTGTTACTGTCTAACGTCATTGGTTTCTGGGCTCTCGTTTTTGCCATGTCTTTGGACTTCGATTTTTGTAAATACTACTCCTTTGCTCTTGCGGTATTTCTACTGCCGTTGTTTCATACTAAGTGCTATTTGCACTCTTTTTTTTGTTGTATGGAATATTTACAATCTTTCCATATGGCGTCTTTACCAAACTCAACTTTTCAAGATACTTGTGTATTTCATCCATTTTCATGACAGTAAAGACAGCTAAACTCTCGTAATGAAGCCTCAAATTTGAAACCTTAGTATAACCAACATGACTTACATCTCATACAGCCAGTGCAGCATTTGATGCAGCAACATATTGGCAAGGCTTATTTGAACTGTCTCTTCACTTAGTTTTATTTCATATTTTACCATCTACATCTTTCCAAGAGATCAGTCATTTTAACTTTAAACGATTTTTCAGGGACTCTACATGATTGAAAATCTTTGATCTGTCTTTTCGTCTTTTCATACCAGTGACTCAAGTGATATTTTTTCACTTTAAAGCTGTAAACAATGTTAAATGGTATATCTGCTAGTGGCAGAAGATAAGAATGGTTCATCACCTATCTCTATGAAACGCCAAATTAACATATTTTCAAACAATTATGCCTATAATTAAATTTAGCCTTTTTCAGATGAATTAAAGGTATATTTAACTAAATTATAGATATCTTCAATTCAATTAAAGATAGGTTCAAATAAGCGGAATTAAACCTATACTTAATTGAATTGAAGATATCTCTTTCTGAATTAAAGATATATTTAATTTATTAGTAGATAGGTATAATTGAATTAAACATATCTTCAATTGAATTGAAGATATCTCTTATTGAATTAAAGATATCTTTAATTCATTAGTAGATAGGCATAATTGAGTTAAGCATACCTTTAATTGAATTGAAGATATATCTAATTGAATTTAAGATATCTTTGATTTATTTGATGATAGGTATAACTATTTTCTATATGTGTAAATTTTGCATAGTATGAACGCCAAATTTAAATATTGAAATAATCATACCTATCTTCAAATATTGAAGATATGTTTAATTCTTTTAAAGATAGGTGTAATTCATTTATATCTCTCTTTAATTTATTTGAAGATATGTCTAAATGAATTAAACCTATCTTTCATTCATTTGAAGATATGTGTAATTGAATTAAAAACTCACTTCAATTCATTTTAAAATATGTAAAAATGCGAAATCTCTTTCATTCATTTGAAGATAGGTAGATAGGTTCAAATTATTATACCTATCTTCAATTGAACTGAAGATAGGTTTAATTTAATTAAAGATAGGTATAATTCAATTAACGCACATGTAAAAATAAATTTACAGTCACTTCAGTATTTTGTTATTTAGACTTATCATTATATATGCGTTACAGGGAATCTTTGTTATCAGAGTACAAATATTTAGGTCTTGTTTTAAACGAGTTTTTGGACTATAATGTTACGGTGAAATCTGTAGCATTGTCGGCTAATAGAGCGTTAGGTTTAGATATTGCTATAAAATGTAAAATTTTAGGTGGTGTATCACACGGCGTTTTTACAAAATTATATGATAGCATGGTTAGCTCTATCATTGAGTACGGCGCAAGTATTTGGGGAAATCGGAACTATTCCTGTATCAATGCCATACAAAACAGAGCATGTCGGTTTTTCTTGGGGTTGGAAAATACACTCCTTATAGTGCTGTTTTGGGTGATGTAGGTTGGCTACTTGTTTTTCTAAAACAGTGGAAAGCGATAATTAATTGGTGGTTTGGTGGTGTAGATTGAATAATATGAGTTCAGAACGACTTAACAGAAAAGTTTTTGTCTGGGCTGACAGTATTAGTAAAAGAAATAAATGTGTGACAAATTGGAATTTCCATGTAAAGAAAAACTTCTGTGAGTTAGATGTTGGTCATTTTGGAAATATTGTAGATTTTGTGGATACGCGATTGGTTTCTAGTACAGTTTTATCCAAAGTGTTTTCTGTATATGCATGAATCTGAGTGGAGTGATAGCTTAAATTCTGACATTTCCAAATCTGGAAGGGGTGGTAATAAATTACGTACATATAGAATGTTTAAAAGAATATTTAAGAAATAGAATTATTGTAAAATTGCACTTCCATTTTCTCTTAGAAGCGCTTTCGCTAAATTTCGGTGTGGGGTAGCCCCCTCAGAAGAGAAACTGGGAGGTATGAAAACTTAGGAGTAGATGAGCGAGTGTGTGTAGGTTGTATGAATGGGGTTGAGGATGAAGCTCATGTTTTATTGCATTGTCCCTTTTATGATACTTAAAGACATCACTTATATAATACAGCTTGTACTTTTAATGAACACTTTTTATCTTTTAAGGTATCTCAGTGGTATTATTCCGCCTTCTTTGTCTAATAATTGTTTATTTAGGTTTCATTCATTCAAGAAATTTCACAAAATAGTTATTTAAAATGTAAAGAAAGTTCCAAAGTATTCGAAATTTGTATTTCTTATTTGTTTTACAACATTTCCATTACCAAAAGGTGACTATACACGAGCTTTAAATCTGTTGCTGGATTTACGGAAATACAGATGATGCAAGGGAGATAATTTGATAAAAGAATTTAACCGATGATAGATATCGCTGTAGACAGAAATAAGCATTTTGCAATTTACCTCTTTTATTTTAACGGCGGTGACCCCTAATTTTTATTTTTTTTATATGTAAACCATATTAGAATTTCAAAACGCATACAAAGTATGAACAAATTCTTTTATAGACTTTTCAAGCTTTGCTCTCATATAATCATTTTCCCTATCATTTCTATGTAAAATCCTGAATTTTTCAATTTCATTTTTAGCTCTTAAATGCCCGGTGACCCCAAAATTTTATTTTACATTTTGAACAATAATACAATTATGATTATACACAGAAAATTTCACAAAATTCTATAATAGGAAAATAATACCATGCAGACACCTTAATGATCATCAAAAAATGGTGTTTTTATTTGCACCTGCTATTTAATTTTAAATAAAAGAAGAAGTGTTTTATATTGTAAATAATTTTGATGTGCACATGTATTTATGCAATTATATTGTTTTTATGTATTTGTTTATTAGTTTAACGATAGTCTCTTATAATTCTGTATAGAATGGCTCTCAATTTTATTGTTGTTTTATTGTTTAAATTTGTATAATGTATGTATTGTAATTGAGAGATGAGACTTAAATAAAATATTTAATTGAATTGTAATCCCTAAAAAATCAGGGAATTCATGATATAACTAAATCGCATAAGGAATACGTAATATCCCTGAATTTTATCAGTGATTACATGTAATCGCTAATTTTTCTTGGAATATTTACACGTTATCCCTAACTCCAATACTCCAAATAAAATAACATTCGAAATGGTTTTCATGGTTTGTTTATTAAAGAATTAAGCATTTATTGCAATATACAAAGACATTGTACACAAAAGTTGATAGTTCAGTTATAATATGTACTGTCCAATTCTCTAAATTTAAGAGCAAAATTGTCCTATGTCTTTCAAGTGACTTTCAATATAAATCTTTAATAATTACAATTGCTTAATATACTGTTTTTTGTTGAATTCTACTCAACTTTAGTCAGTGAATCTGGTTTGGGATCTCCTAAAAAGTGCTGAAAACCAATAATTCTTAGGATAAAAGTGGATAAATGTTTACCATATCATTATGAATCAAAACAAAATAACTTTCACAGAAAAACTCTATAAAATCAAAAAGGAAAATCAAAAGTTCTATCGCTCAAAAACAAAGATTGACCAAACAATTTCAAGCATACTTTTTAACAAGTAAAAAATGTTAAGAAAACCAGGAAAGATTACAATCTCTTACAAAGGTAACTCTTACCTTTGATAAAACTTTTTTGTCAGTAATAGTGTATTTGTTTATGTGAGAATTTCTGATATGAATTCACTTTCAAAATTCATCATTTGGCTTTCTTGTTTAGTAAAAAAATAAACTATTTTTCTGGCCATCTGTATATATATAGCCCACATCTCTCGATTTTACATGCAAAATTTTCGTACAAACAACTCGATGAGTGCCCTGTGATCGTTTATATGTTGTATTGTCTATTGGTCCCTTTTATTTGTCGGGAAACGAATGACAATGCTTGTAAGAGTTTTTTTGCACGATATGTTATGCTTGTCGACAACCCAGCATCCATGACAAAAATGATGTAAAACAGAGGATGAATGTTGTGTTGTTCAACATCTAGCAAGTTAATTCCGCTTAAACCGGTGCTAGGGGCCGTATTGAACTTACTGTGAGGTAAGAGTGTTTGCTCCTTGTTGAAGGCCTCATTGTGATTTCAAGATAAAGAACAAGAATAAAAGAGTTGTTTCATTTGCTTAATCTTACCATGTATTTATAAGGATTTTGTCCCATGTGCATTTACTCCATATCCCTTTATTTGTTCTTTTGTTTCGTTTAGATTTATAAGATTTGATTAATAACAATGTATGTAAAAATATTTCATTCTTGAATTAATTTTTGCAGGTCTCATCATAATTGCCTTTGTTTTCATAAAATTAAGAGAAAAAAAAACGAATTTTCAGATTTAAAATAATTGTAAAAATGGATATTTTTCAAAAATCAAAAAGAAGTAAAAATGGAAGAAGAAGGAAATTTTCATTCTGTAGCCCACCTAGGTGAGTTTTCCTTCTGATTTAAATGAGCCAGTTGAAACACAACTTGGTCACTATAGTCGTTTGGTGGTCCCCTGCATAAAAGGTGTTTTTCATTTTTTTTGCAGTTATGTGCTATATTGATGATGGCCACCAGCGGAGAACACAATTTAACATTTGACCCTATCCGAAAACATATCAAACTTAGCCACAATGGTCTTAAATTGGTTCCCTGGTCTGAACTTTCCCAAGGTACTGCTTTAAAAGAGCATAATCTTACATTTAACATTGCTGTTTATAAATGTAACTGTTCTTAATTTTTTACATAATTACTGCTTATTCTTGTATGTAAAATGTAGATATATTTTTCTTGTATTTGGGTTGAAAAATCGTAATACATCATTCAAATATTCTGTAATTGTGTTTAATATTCAAATTTTCATCAGAAGATGATCCAATTTGACTAAATGCATAACAACAACGATTATTGACTGTCAAAGAAAACGTGTAAAAATGTTGAAAAAAATCAGGAATTACATGTAATCCCTATATAGCTAGGATTTTTAGGGATTTCATGTATTCTCTAAATCGGCCAGGGATTACGTGAAATCCCTGATTTTGTATATTTAAAGAAAGATGCTATTAATTTAAAGAAAGGTTAAACTGAATTACATATATCTTTAATTAATTTGACCTATCTTCAAATAAATTAAACATCTTCAATTATTTGAAGATAGGTAAAATTATTTGAATATATATGTTAGTTTGGCGTTCCATATATCTTGCGATTGTTTTTAAGATGGTATTCACTTTAAGGGACCGATCATTTAACCTGAAGGGGGGGGGGTTATGGTTTTTTTTCTGGACAGAAAATTTGTTTCGCGCTTCGCGCAAAAAAAAAAATATTTATTTTTTGCACGCGTATCAACAAAATATTTTTTTTCAAAATTAACATTATTTTTTTTTGGCAGAAAGCCTCATTCAGAAATTTTTTTTTCAACATTTTGGCAGCCAAACAAAATATTTTTTTCACATGAAATCAGATCCAAAATATTTTTTTAGAAAAAAACCATAGCCCCCCCCCCCTTCAAGTTAAATGGTCGGTCCCTAACTAATGTTGTGTCGTCTTTCTGTTGGGAAAACTGTTGTACAATATAAACTTCGTGCCATGAAAACTTTTTTCTTGGACTAATCTCCGCTACAACTGAAGTTTTTTCCTGCGTGTGAGCATGACCGTTGTTACTTGGAATGCTACCTTGTAGATATTCCAGGTACATCGTGAAGAATCCGTATATTGGATTTTTTCCCACGTGTTTCCTTTTCGCTACAATCACAGTAAACAATAGATGAAAATGTACATTCAAATACATCGGAACAAATGTAAAAACTCCAACTTTAAACAACTTCAATAAATCACTGCCTTGTTTTTTTACCGATATTTGAAACAAAAACCGATCGAAAATAACCTGAATAACGATATGTCATAATGAAAGTTTTATACTTTTTGGATTGTTTTAAGATGGCGTAACGTTTTTTTTAGCATTGAGCAGATGCTAAAAAATTATCCATGACTTCAAATATGGTGATATATTACTGAAAATCTTTTGTCTCAAAAGTAGCTCCGACTTTCATATTGATCATCATTGTGAAAACCTCTTGCTGATCTGCTAAATGTTGAACCATCAGTTGTGTGTTACCATGCCGAGAAAAACCCTAACTTCAGCTTTACATAACTCCTGGTTGGATAGATTTTACGGCAATTATCTCTGTAGGTCACTTCTTCATGCTCAATTTATAACATCATAAATCAGACCGAAAATTCAATTATTCACTTGCAAATCTTCCAGTCTTTAACTATTTGGAACTGCGATTCCAGTGTGAAAAACTCCACAACGGATGATTGAGTTCTAAAAATTAACAAATTCGGAACATTATTAAGTCCCCATATAATATATATATAGTTCCTATTTATTTAGTTTATTTATTTTCATTAGAAAATGAATATGATGTAGAATTTGATTTGATTGGAGTGATTTGGTCGGGTGCAAAAGGGGGAACTTTCCTGTTTTCGGAAGACCAATTTTATCACTGATGAAACTTATGTCTGTTTAAGTTGAATAAACAAGATCCCGGCACAATAATTTTCCACTTTTTTATTTCTTATTTTATAATGCATTTTTTAAGCTTTAATTTCAAAGCATTTCGGCTTTCAAAGGTCGTTAAAAATAGCAATCAGGGCAAAATAACGCTTTAACACTCACATGAATAACGATATGCGAAAATTGAACAGTACCATCAACCATTTATTATAGTAAAGACCTTGCAAATTAGAAAAGTTGGTTTTCATCTCAGTCGGTCTCGGCATGTAATGTGATCTTTTCTCATGTTGTTGTCTCATTTGCATGGTTTGCTTCTCTTGTTCCAATCCCTGTATTCTTTGTCTCAGCATCTCCACTTAGCATCCTGTAATTTGATACCACCCGAAGAGCTCTGTGTCACTCATTGACATTCCAAGTATTGTGTTTTTGTTAAAGGACTTGATTTATGGACCCTTTTTGCAATTAAAATTACCCAATCTAATATCTCAGTACTGACAGACTCAAAAGTCACAAGAAGTATTTTCTTTATGATGCCAAGTATGTAATGTGTAGTTGAATACATATTGCTCTACTACTTTCATTGATGCTGGTTGCTAAATTGTTTTCCTATGCAGTAAAATTACCGTGTCCTATCTCAGTACTGACAAACTCAACAGGCACCAGAAGAATTGTTCCATAGTGACAAGCATATGTTTTGCAAATTTGAGTAGTCATTATTTTATACTGTCCTATTCATTTATTGAGAGCATATCTTGTATTGTATTTCCAATATCATTTAGTTGTTTTAATAACATTTTTTAGTTTTATTGTGATTCTGACCTGTGATTGTACATTTCGGTCATTGTTAATTTTTCCTGTCATTTCTTTCATTATTTTAATAGGTGTTTCGACCCCTATTTTTAATAAGCGGTGGGTCTCATCAGTGGCCAGCCGCTTTTGTAATGGCAGATTGACTTTATTGAATTTACAATACTTTTTGTTAGACCATGAAAAATTAGAGATGTGCCCATAACCATTCTTGACGTAAAATCACCGAGTCCTATCTCAGTACTAACAAACTCAAAAGCTACCAGAAGTATTGTTCCACAGTGACAAGCATATGTCTTGCACAATTGAGTAGTGTTGGCTAAAAATATACTGCCCTTTTCAGTTATTGAGAGCTTATCTTGTACTGTATTTCCAATATTATTAAGATGTTCGAATAATATATAAAGTGTAATTGTGATTCTGACCTGTGATTGTACATTTTGGTCATGGTTAATTTTCCGGTTGTTTTTAGCTCACCTGGTAATGCCCTGGTGAGCTTTTGCCATCACTTGGCGTCCGTTGTCCGTCCGTCCGTCGTAAACTTTTTTTTTCAAAAATCTTCTCCACTGAAACCACTGGGCCAATTTAATCAAAACTTAGCCTGGGTCTTCACCAGGGTATTTAGTTTAAAAGATGTGTTCGGTTAGTCCGAGGATCAAACAACATGGCCACTGTTACTAAAAATAGAACATAGGGGTAAATTGCTGTTTTTGGCAAATAACTCAAAAGTCGTTGCAGATATAAAAAAAATCTGACAGGGTAAAATTGTTTAGAATGACGAGATCTATCTGCCTTGCAATTTGAAAATAATAATTTGTCTCAGAGTTACAGCCCTTTCCGTAAAATTTTCTAAATCTATGCATTTTTTTATTTTTTATTTCAAAAACTGTAACAGATAGAGGTGAAGTGTAAATTGCAAAAATGTTCAGCATATCAAGATCTACATACTNTGAAATTTTGAAGAAAATCCAACTGCCTGTGTTGTAGTTATTGACTTTTTTTCACAAAAAAATGCCATATGGTTATGGGTTATTTCCCTTTAAATTCTGCTTTCAAATTTTCTTTGGTTTACTTTTCTCTTTTAAGTTTTAGAGAAATTCCCTGCCATCACTTTATTAAAATTTGTTACATATAAGCAAGAGCAAAAAAGTGTTTTTGTACAAATTTTTACATTTTTTGCAAAAAATTAAATACTTTCATAATGTTTACTTATTTCACATAATAATAATAATTGTATATAAATGTATATTGTGTCCTTCAGTAATTTTTGTTTGCCCGCCATGCAAACATCTCTCCCAGATAAATATTGAAGTAGTATCTTAACTTCATTGCCTGCAAAACTTTATAAATGACCTTCATGGCTATGCCATGGTGAGCTTCTTGCCATCACTGTGTCAGTGGTCTGTCCATCGTAAACTTTTCATTCAAACATCTTCTTCTCTAAAACCACGGGGCCAATTGGAACAAAACTTGGTCACAATAGTCCTTGGGTTGTCCCATTAAAAAATGTGTCCAGCAAGTCTACACACCATCCGAGATGGCCGCCAGTTAGATCTTTGTCGAAAAATAGACCCGATATTCAAAGATCTTCTTCTCTGAAACTGCTGGACCAATTGGAACCAATTTGGTCACAATGGTCCTTAGATGGCCCCTTTAAAAAAATGTCTGGCAAGTCCGTATCATATCCAAGATGGCCACCAGCATTGAACGCAGTTAACATTGGACCTATGGAAAAGCATTTAAAGATCTTCTTCTCTGAAACCACTGCGCCAATTGGAACCAAACTCGGTCACAATAGTCCTTGGGTGGTCCCTTTTTATTTTTGTCCGGCAAGTCTGCATGTCATCCAAAATGGCCGCCAACGGGGAACTTTGTCGAAAATTGGACAATATGCAAAAAATTCTCCACTGAATACTGGGCCAATTGAATCCAAACTTAGTCACAATGGTCCTAGGTGGCCTCTTTTCAAAAATGTGTTCAGTAAGTCCACATCATATGCAAGATGGCCAGCAGGAGGGAACGTGTTTTTGACATTGGACCCTATACGGAAACATATTCAAAGATCTTCTCCTCTGAAAGTACATGGCCAATTGGAATCATACTTAGTCACAATGGTCCTTACTTAGCCCCCTTCATAAATGTGTATGGCATTTCCGCATAGAATCCAAGATGGCAGTCAGCGGGGAACATTGTTTAACCTTGGACCCCATGGGAAATCATTCAAAGATCTCTGAAAATACTATACCAATTGGATCCAAAGTGAGGCACAATGATCCTTACATGGTCTTCTTCAAGAAAGGTGACAGTCGGTCTACGCCCCATCAAAAATAGCTGCCAATGGGGAACAGCCGCTTTTGTTATTGCAGCTTGATTTTATTTAATTCACAATACATTATGTTGGACCATACACCCATTTATTGCACCAATTTACATTTTTATATGTCAAATATTGTGCATTGGTGTGCCGCAGAGGCTAACTATTGGTCTTCCTATAATTTGAAATTGGTTTCGTATTTCCTCATTTATTTCTATTTGGTGTAAAAAATCAGCTGGTATTTTGTGATTTTTTGGAAGCTTCGATTTAACTTGAAACTTTTTATTTCACTAAAAGCCCCACATGAGGCATAATAGTACAACATTACACATGTAAAATATGGAACAAACATATATACATATAAGAATTAGTATATGCAGATGGAAGTAGATAATGCAAATTACTAGTTATTAAATAGAGATACAACAATTTTACAAAATTTTGCCAATCCAACAAGTACATATTTATCTTGACTATTCATTATCTCAGAAAAACTAACAATACATATGAAGTATTTGTAGGTTTCTTGATCTAGTTGCTTCCCTTTGTATGCAACTGGCAATCTTCTATTATTTCATTGTCTCTGTCCTCCAGTGTTATAATTGTTTAAATTTAAAACGCAAAGAGTTAAGTTTTTCATCTGCTATTCGAATAATAATGCTTTTATTTGATTTCAACTCTTTGAGGGCATTCCATTAATTCTTAGTAACATTTGCATATCTTGCTTATTTCATATTTGGTTGCAAAAAGATAGTTTTCTAAAGCTTCGCACGAGTACCCGTATTCAAATAGAATGGACTCACTTGATTCTGGGCAGTTTTCTGAAGCTTCGCACGAATACCCGTGTTCAAATAGAATGGACTCACTTGATTCTGGGCTTGATAAAGTCCGTATCAAAAACAAAATGTCCTATATTCCATATTTATTTGGTATTGCGACTTTCAGTTTACGTTAAGTATGTTCAAAGTCGTCATTTTGACGTTCTAGTCGATAGAAAATCGTGTCTTACGTGTGTTTAGCTATATTCAAACAATCAAAATAGGATCATGCGGTCAAACAGACCGGATGCGGTCATTAGACTGAAAATAGTTGAGAGTCAACAGATCTTTTTTGGCTTGAGAAAAACAAATGTCGACGGTCAACAGATCATTTTGTTTTGAAAAAAAAATACAGTTAAATTGTTGATATTTATTTCTAATCATTTGAATAAGGAAAATAATATTAAGTATAACAATGTAACGAGTAAGGACATTAACCGACAACACCTAAGTGTGGGAACTCATTTTGGATTCTGTCAAAAAAGATTTCTTATCAAGTTTTCTTACTATTTACTCGATGAGTGTCCTGTGGTTGTTTGTCTTCTTTTGGTCTTATTGTCAGGCAAAGGATGACAGCAATTGTAAGAACACTTTGCCATTTCATATTTGTTGACGATCCCGCATCCATGAGTCAAAAAAAAGGATGTAGCGTTGCTCGACAACTAGAAATGAATTCCCCTCAAACCGGTGCTTGAAGCCGTCTTAGATTTACTACGAGGTATGACCATAGCTAATAAATGAAGGCCTCATGGTGTCTTCAAGATGAAGAACAACAATAAAAGCGTTGTTCCATTGCTTGTTTTCCAAGGTATTTGTAGAGATTATATCGCGTTTTCTTTTACTCTATATCCCTTCAATGCTTATTCATTAGTTTTATGTCTTTTTGAATATTTGATATCATCTTTGTACCAAAACATTAAGGTAATGAATTCCACTCAAACCAGTGCCGTCTTGAATCTATTATGAGGTATGACCATAACCCATTGTTGAACGCCTTATGGTGACTTCAAGATGAAGAACAACAATAAAAGCTTTGTTCCATTGCTTGGCTTAATCGTGTATTTGTAGAGACTTTGTCGCATGTGCATTTACTCCATATCTTTTCATTGATTTTTGTCAACTGTTATCACTGTCTTTTAAACGAAGATCAATGGTCTTTTTAAAAGTCTGATTAGCGGGGGAAAAATTGCAAATTCCTTAAAAAGTTATCTTTATCGCCACAATAAGGTAACACTCATTAGTAGGAGGCTTTGGGTTGTTAGAAAGGTAGATAAAATGAAAAAGGCCTTTGGTACCAGACATTCTATGAAGCTTGTGTTATTTTTAGATTTAAACTTGTTCTTCATACGTTTTTCCCCGTATGTTTTTTGTACTTGTTTTTTTTAAATTTTTTCTTTATATGTTTACCAGGCTCTATCGGCACTGTTTGGTTTAATTTGTATTATGTTATCGGGCTCTTGACAGCTATGTATGTAGAAATATCGTGTAACCGCTTGAGCAGTTTGCATCGCAACGATATTTGATCAGGGAGTTCAGTTCATGATCCAAAAATGTTCTGTACATTTAGTTTTTTTTTTAACTTTTTTTTTAATAACCAACTGATTCTAATGCGGGTGCGTTGACTATCTTTCCACGTAGTGAAGATGTTTTGAACGTCCTCTGTGGTAATGATCTTGGATTATACGTGTGAAATAACAAAATACCGAAGTTACTGTAAAATTTAGTTTCTGCATATACGCATAGTGACAACTATGTCTCTTCAGTGCAGATCAAATCAATGCGTAAAAGCTGATAGAGAACAAATAACAAATAGTACCTGAAAAGAAAAGCCAAAATCGGCGAAGAACAGAGCTATGCAATAGGGAGATACTCCTTAGATTTAATAAATGTTTGTAAATTGAGATATTGCATGTTTTCAAATGAAATCGGTTTTTGGTCCAGCACTGAAGTCCACCAGTCCAGTAAAGTGACCTGAAAATGTTTTCAATATATATGCGATATGCATATTTATCGTCTTTATGGACAGAAGGAGTCTTTTATCGTTTAAAGATGTTGTCTTATATTACATCACACTTTTACCCGAGTACTCACATAGTCTAGTACAACATCCATTTTAGTCACCTAGCAAGACTATTTTATAGCCGCAGTGTCAATGCATATTTGGTAAGTCTTACAAAAGTTCCTTCGGAAAACATTATAAACATTGGCCCTGTTCATGTTTTTATCCTTTTGATACAATTGTTATATCGCTTATGAACGAATACTGCAATATTTGTTTCGTTGCAACCGTATTATTCCTTTTCAACAAATATTATGACGGAACTTCATCATTATTCACCAGCCCAGTAGTCAGTACTTCGGTGCTGACCCGAAAGCCGATTCTATTTGAAATCTTACAATAACTATTTTTTTGTAAATTTTGTTGAAACTGAGGAGTATCTCCCTCATGCAAAGCTCTGTCCTTAGCTGATTTTGGCTTTCTATTTAGATCATATTTGGTAATTTGTTCTCTGTCAGTTTTTAAACATCTTTGACTTTATGGTCTTCCTGTCAGTTTTTAAACATCTTTGACTTTATGGTCTTCCAAACGTTTAGATTTTATCTGCACTGAAGGGACATAAGTTGTCGAAATGCGCATATGCAGAATCAAAATTCACAGTAAGTAAGTAAGTAAGTAAATTCTTTAGTTAAAGAGGGTAACCTAATTAGAACAAGTCTAATTTTCATTAGGGCCCTCTAAAATCAACATATAGAATATCAAATTAATATATTTTAACAATAGACAATAATGATACAAATACAATTTTATAAAGTTAAAACATCATGTTTAGCATTTGCTAAAAAGTAATCAAAACAATGTTGTTTGAATACCTCTAAAGAATTTGAACATTTGATAAAAGTTGGTAAATTATTCCAAATTTCTAGGGCAGAATAATGGAATGACCTTTTATAAAAATTTGTATTTGGTCTTGGTAGGAATTGATCACAATTTGAAGAAGAAAGTAAGCAGTAACTTCACAGTATACATAGCTGTGCGCCAGAAAATCCTTGTTTACGAGTTTTCTGTGGGCTTCATGCGGATATACAAAAAAATACCACAACTTGCATTCAAAGCGACATGTTTTATGTCTCATTAACTATCAAAACATTTATAATTTTGCAATTACGTTAGAAAATGTTTACTTTACACATCCTTAAAGTTTTGATGAAACCTGTCACTCGAAACTGTGTATTTTTCTAACGCAAAGTAACTTATTTTTGTGACAAAGAAAAACATTTCGCTAATACGTCCTTATTTTTTTAATTTGTCACTGATTCTTTATTGCATATTTCAATGTCACTGTGTAAATTTTCGTCTTTTAATTCACATTTTTTCGCTAATATATTGAGATATGCATTTCACTAGACTGTGGGATGATTTCGGAGTAGACCAGTTGACTCTGTGGGTTTTCCTTCCGATGTATTGTGGGAATTATTTACGAGTGTTTTGATATTATCATGGCAATTAAATTGCTATATCGACTATTTTTTAACTAGATCACTGTTTGAGTACCAATTTTGACCGGCCTTTATTATAACGTAACAGTTACAGCGGTTAATTTAAGACATTTACCATTTTTATGATTAACGTGAAAATAAAACTAAAAAAAGTACTAATGTTGCAGTTCATTTAGTTCCTGTATATATGACCATTTCAAAACCGCTATTGCAGTTCATTTTATTCCTCTATACATGGCGTTTTAAAATAGACATTTAAATGATTTAATGTTTAAGGTTGTCATTTTTAAGTTTGCTAATAGACAATAATGATCGAAAGCTAAACTAAGTTCCCTTCTGGTCGCTATTTTGGATGGGATTCAGACGTTCTTAGTTTACTTCATGTCTACAGGATGTTGAACTTGATTACTCTTTATGTGGCTTTGAGTTATTATTACTCCCCTTTTGATCGTTGTCTCTTTGACACATTCCCCATTTCCCTTCTTTTTTTTACTGTCAACTTTTTGAAGATAACCATCTAAGGACCACTGTACCTAAGTTTGGTTCCAAATGGCTTTGCAGCTTCAGAGGAGAGGTTTGAATATGTTTTCCCAAAGGGTTAAATGTAAAAAAAAGTTCCTGCAAGCGGGCATCTTGGATGAGATGCTGATTTGCTGCCGGGCACGTCCCCAGATTGTGTATAGGGGAGTGCCCTGTATATGCGGGGTAGTCGGGTCATAATACGGTAAACCTGACCGCGAACCATTGTAGCCAAACTGTATGGAGAAACGCCACGCTTCTTGCAGTATAACAAACTCTTCCATATTTTTCTTAAGGGAGCAGACTCAATTGCAGTCGTATAGAAGGTTAAATTTCCTGCCCCTACC
>MJUU01042313.1:102337-113334 GCA_002080025.1 Modiolus philippinarum
TATATTTTTTTTATTTGATTAATTTGTTCTCGTCCTCCTGGTATAGCTGAAATGTTGCTCACTTGATGTCAAACTCTAACTAATAAATCAATTAACCAAAATGTTTTTGCGTCTACACAAGAAAAGATCTTTGATTGCTTTCCCATTTGGTCTAATGTTAAACTGTGTTCGTCATTGGCAGCCATCTTGGATGTGATGCGGACATGCCACACAGATTTTTCACAGGGACCAACTAAGGACCATAGTGACAAAGTATGGTTTAAATTTGCCTGGTAGTTTCAGAGGAGAAGATATTTGAATGTGTTTTTCCCATAGGGTACTACGTGATGATAATATCACATGAACAAATAAAAGGATATGGAGTAAATGTACATGGGACAAAATCTCTATGAATACATGGAAATATTCAGCAAATGTAACAACGCTTTCTTTGTTGTTCTCCATCTTGTTGTTCTTCATCGTGACGGGTGCCACGCGTGGAGCAGATCATGCTTACCCTTCCGGAGCACCTGATGATACCTCAGTTTTATAGGGATTCACACTGCTAGTGCTTTAGCTTTGTGACGTTATAGTTAATTTTTATTTATTTGTTTTGTCTTTGTAATACTGTCTCAATTCGTGTTGCTGTGAATTGCCGTGATTTTGGATTAATGATTTTAGAATGTCCCTTTCCCTCGTTCTTGCTTCGGTATTCGTTTGCCGATGTACTTTAAGTCACCATGAGACCTTCAACAAAGAGCAAACACTCCTATCTCATAGTCAGTTCAAGACGGCCATTGGTATCGGTTTGGGCGAAATTCACTTGCTAAATGTTGAACAACGCTACATTCATTAATCTTTTTTGTTATAGATGCGGGGTCGTCAACAAGCATAACATACCAGGCAAAGTTCCCTTACAAACACTGTCATCTGATGATTGACAAGGTTACCAATAGACAATGCAACATATAAACGATCACAGGGCACTCATCAAATTGATCGAAAGAAAACTTTGGGTAAAATCGAGAGATGAGGGCAATATATATATTTATATAGATGGCCAGAAAAAAAATTGATATTTTACAAAACATGAATTTTGATAGTGCATTCATATGAGAAATTCTCACACGAACATGTGTTGTATAGTAGTAACTGTTGTTTTTTACATGGATATAATATTTCACTAACATGATGGTTTTTGATAATACAAGTAAATTTTATAAATAATTTGCCAGTGTTTTTTGTTATTTGTATAAAAAATTATCTCAATTGCTCGTAAAGAATTTCCACAGTGAACCTTTAAAAACTCGTAAAGCAAGACTACAGTCACTCAGTATTCATCCCACAGTCTAGTAAAATGCATATCTCAATATATTAGCCAAAATAATGAGAATTAAAGGACGAAAATTTACACAGTGACATAGAAATATGCGATAAAGAATCAGTAACAAAATGTATCGTTTTCTTTCAGAAATAAGGACGTATCCGCGAGTTGTTTTTCTTTGTCACACAAGTAAATTACTTTGCGTTAGAAAAATAAACGGTTTCGAGTGACAGGTTTTATCAAAACTTTTTGGAAAGTAAAGTAATCATTTGCTAACTTATTATTTGCAAAATTATAAATATTTTGGTAGTCTATGAACAACTAATTAAGACATAAAACACGTCGCTTTGAATGCACTTTGTGGTATTTTTCTGTATATCCGCATACAGCCCACAGAAAACTCGTAAACAAGGATTTTCTGGCACACAGCTATGTATACTGTGAACTTCGGTATTTAGTTCTTCTGACGTCACTAAAAGTTTGTTTCTCTTTTTCTTGACGGCGTTCCTCTAGTTCCGTCTAAATATTAACTTGTACGATTCGCATACGTTTGTCTACTCCTGACAACTTTAGTGAACGTGTCAATCACACACAAACTTTTATAACAAGATTTAATTAATTATTAAATACATTTAAAAAGTCTCATAAAAGATATGAACATGTGATATCAAAATATGATGTCACTCGCAAACAGCTTATTACTAAGGACATTTCTCACACTTGCTTTTACGGAAATGTTGTTTAAAAATGCCAGAAAATAAACTGGAAATTAGCTTACACTCTTTTAATCCAAATATTGGATGTCGACAGGATATTCTGCATGCATCCATTCAATTGAGTTTGGGATCCAGTGATCCAAATACAAGCACACTTAGTTCTTTAAACTAGCCGACAGTTTAGCGACGAGCAATCCTTGACCAACCTTTAAAAATACGTTTTGTCCCTTTTCTTTTTCAAGATTGTGGCCATGAAGTCAGTAGTCTGCTTGTATTGAGTTTAATTCGTATATTTCTTATACTTTAGGGAACCGAACAGATAAAAGGGAAGTTTGGGTACCCTACCTACAACTGGCCCGTGCTAGTGCCAGTACCAAGTCCAGCTGTCCCAAGTTATGCCGAGTACCTATCGTTGTTTATGTTTCCCCTTGTCTTTTGTTTTTCATGCAGTTCCTTGGTATATTGTAAAATTAAATGTAACTGTATTTTTCAGCCCTTATACGTATTTCCCTTGTACGTATTCCAGTTATCCATTTATTTAAAATTATTTAATTGCATTTCAAAATTAATCTAAACTGAAAGATCAAAACGTGATTGTTAGATGAATAATTGATCTTCAGATCTTTTTGTTGCATAATAAAATAATTGTCGGTGATTTTTGATAGTAGGGGAATACAAGAAATGTAAGTGTCTTGCCTGAAAATATGGCGATTTTTATAGTGAATAACAGCTTCATAATTTGACAAATTGGTCTGAACTTTTGTAAAACAACCTAAAATTGAACGTATTGTCAGGAGTTTGGGTAGCGATGACATGACACAATAGGGTATATGGGTATACCTTACAGACCAAACAGACAGACTCTAAGTGATGAAGGAGACATCCTTTTTGCGGTATAAATATAAGGGAATCGTATATCTATAATAATATATTCATTATTTAAGAAATAATTCATGGCAGGTATACGGTTATTGGAAATTTAACCATAACGTATTTATTTTGCTCAAAAAGAATGCAAACAGGATAGGACACAAGTTAAGCTAACTTATGAAGTCTTCTCCTGATTCAATATTTACAATAGTATTTGATTGATCCATGGTTTGGGCCTTTATATTCGAATTTGACCCAGAGCGTTAGCAAGGGGTTAAATTTACGAATATAAAGGCCCAGTCCATGGTTACATGTTGTAAATGACAATAACCATATAACTATCTGGTAATTAGGTGCATGTGAATTTTAATTCATAGTGTTGGTATCTAACCAATTAGATTCATTCTAAACCATAGGGGAGGAGTTTGATTGATTGATTGAATATTGTTTAACGTCTACTCAGCAATATTTCAGCTATATCAAGACGAGAACAAGTTTGTTGATAGATAATCACTTTGGGGTATGGAAATGGCCATGGGACGGGAAATTCTGACTGCCACTGGAAAAGTAGGGTGAAATCGTCAAGGGCGGGGAATTTAGCCTTGTAGCCGATCACCTACGGACCACCCCAAAAGGAGCTTGCTACAAGGGTTCTTTAACGTGCATGAAGCGTGGCATTTCTTCCAACACGTGGACCTGAGTTTACATCCCATCCGAAAGATGGGTTGTGTATTTATTAATCCCGCACAACCACGGAATGGGTCCTATTTCTATATCCCGGGACCCTCGGGGTCAGCCTCCGTTTAGGAGGGGTCACATCCCGCAAGCCGGAGATACTGGGTCCTATTTCTATATCCCGGGGTTCCCTCGGGGTCCTCTGTTAGGATGGCTCATACTCCAAGCTCAGAGGATGCTGCGGGCCTATTCTTCAGCCGGGACCGCGCACGGCGGGGGAGGAGTTTGTCTGCCTATCTAATCACTTATGTTTTTAACAAAGTAAATGACACTGTTTTAGAATATTTTGTTTTGTTAAATCAGAATTGTAATTCAGGAAAATTTATTATAACTTAACCTCCTCCAAATTCCTCCACCCAAATGCATTATACTGGGGCATAGTGAACATTAATAGTTTTAATTTGCTGTATATTTATAAAGTTGAACTTTGTTTTGTTATGACTTTTACTTTATTTAATTTTGTAATTTTCGCATATATATAGTAAATTTGTAATTTAGAAACACTTGTTATTGCTATTTTATTATTATAGCTTATCTTCTGTTATGGTGGGCCGTTTTTGAACCCCACCTTCGCCTTTCAATCAATAATTGTATTTTCTATACATGTAGTCAATGTATATTTTAGAATCAACATAAAATGTTAAATCGGCCGCCTTGACGCGGCTCTTTAACGCCATCTTTGTTTTATTTCTTCATAATTTATAGACAAAAGGCGAACAAACTCGCTGGTGCTATTTATATTTTCAATTTCGTTTATCACTGCAAACTGACACAAAAAACATTGTTGTTTTTCATCCCGTTTACTCATGTGCGAAATATATGGTAATCGAGTATTAAACTGGTTGACGATTAACAGGAGACATGTTAGAATTAAATTTACTAAATTAAAAACATGACAAAGGAAAAAAAAATATATCTGCTGGCCCATGGCTTCCGTGACCTTGTATGTTCAAGAATGACTTCTTTCTTCACTGCGACATTCAAAGGGACAAGACAATATGTCTAGAATTCTTATCCAGTTAATATCGTGAAGTTGAAAATATCATGAATAATTCAGTACAGAACACTCTATTTGGTAACTCTCTCCACGGGTAAACGATATAGCAGAAATTATCACAAAATGTCAAATAAAATTCATGCAACCATAAATAACTATGTTACAATTAAGCTTGTGGCTTTGGTAAGCACACTTCTAATATTTACTCCCTTTCATGACAACAGCGAATGATAAATGCGTAAACAAAATTCACTCCATAAAACTGTTGAAATATAAAGTTTCCTGTATCTTTGGCCCTTTTCAAGCAGATAGTCTCCTCTACCCAGCCTTTTTAAGCGAATTTTGAATCTGCAAAGCGCCAAAATTCATATCTGACCGCTTTTTATACTCCTGCGGCCGTAGCCGTGAAATTGTAAAAACTTCACAATTGTCAAGGGCTACTGCCTCAGCAGATCGAAAATGAAAAGTTTCAAATCATAATTTCTTGTAATATATGTAAATACTTTACCTTTTATCGCAGTTCGACAAGAATTTCAACTTATTCGCTTACAAGTTAAATAAACTTGTGTCTTGAACTTACTATCATTGAGGTATGAATAAAGGTCATTGTTGAAGGTTCTTGTTGACTCCAAGATGAAGAACAACAGTAAAAGCGTTGTTACATTGCTTAGTTTGAACATGTATCTGTAAAGACTTTGTCTACTTACTCCATATCCCTTCAATGTTTATTATTAAGTCTTCTCCCGTATAAACCGTTATTTTAATAAATAAAGCATGCATATACAATAAACAAAATATATATCAGTATCATTTTTGGATAAGAGTGACATATGAAACTGTAGCAGTATTTTCTTAATAGTGTGTGTGTAAGTCAAACAACAAGAAATCTTTTCGGATTTTTAATATATTCGTATACGAGCTTGAATATTTATTCGTTTTGGTCATGATGTGTAATAAATGTAGTGATATCGACATGCGATCGACACAATATTTATGATGAGGAAGTATATGTGTGTTGTGTCTTACAGAGACGGTCTAAACTGAAAGCCAAAATCAGCTAGGAACAGAGCTTTGCGTGAGGAATATACTATTTAGTTTTCAACTAAATTCACAAAAATTTAGATATTGCAAGTTTCCAAATAAAATCGGCTTTGGGCTAGCATCGAAGTACTGACTACTGAGCTGGTGAATACACAGTCTACCAACAGAGGTATCGACCCAGTTGTAACAAATAACTTAATACCGAACTGTTAATTTTTGTTTCTTGAAAATTATACTTTTTGATATTGAGATAATTTGGATTGCCATGTCAGTCATGGTCCGGCTGAGCGATACAGGCTCCTGACAGTCTATTGTTGTTATGTTTCTGACTGACAATTTAAAACCAATTTTGCCTACCCCTCAACATAACCACATAGATTTCGCTGCTAAGTTATATGCGTTGAAATAATTAATCCCATATACTGAAAATAATAGCTGATAGATGGGAGCATTATTAAACAATTGATCTTTTGGAAAACCAGTGTTTAAGAACTCCTCTGAAATCATAAGGCTAAATAGTAACCAAACTTGTCACAATAGTCCTTTGATGGTCCTCTTTAAATAGGTCGTCCTTGAGGTCTGAACTCATCCCAAGATGGCTATTTTCCATCTTCCTTTTCCATTAGCTCCTTATATGCCTTAGAATTTATGAATATATAATTGGAAGTTGATAAAAAATACTATATAATACCGAAGTTGCATAGTAAACAGACAATTTCTTTATGCTGTACACGTATTTTAAGGAGTTACCTCTCATCAGCAGCATTAAAACCAAATAATATGGAAAGCCATAATCCAAAAGAAGTAAAAACAAAAGAAGTACTCATTACCAAAAATATCGAAATAGGAGGCCAAATCAATTTCATATATTTTTAAAAGTTGATTTTATGATTTTTGCAGGTCAAACTTACCTACAGCAACTTGGGGATTCTGAGAGATGTACACTTTAAACATTGTAACAGAGCCTGTATCGCTCAGCCGGACCATGACTGATATGGCAATCCAAATTATCTCAATATCAAAAAGTATAATTTTGAAGAAACAATCACATGTGGCATGTGATTATAATGTTCAGCCATTGTAAGTGTTTCTTCTTTAACTCATCAGATATTATCAGGAATCTGGACTGATTGATTAGTGACTTGTTTTTCATTTTAAGAACAAGATGTGTCAGGACACAGTTTGCCTGACAAAATACCTTTTTGCCTGGTTCTAGTCCTGAAAAGTATTTTGTGGTGAGAAAGCATTTTTTCCATTTCTACCAATACCCTGTTTCAGAGAATAATGTATATATCTATTTCTTAGCCGAATTCTTGGTCATCATGCAGCATTATCTAGTATCTTGTCTATAAGAATATCAAGACCTTCAATAACATCAATTGAAACCATGTGAAGATGGGCAGATGCTACTTGCTGATTTCCTTTTATTCCAAACAAATTTTGAAAATCATATTACAAAGATTGCACTGAAAAACTTTAAATCTTCAAGTACCAGACATTAAGAACAAGTAATACTTTATTTACTTGAAAGATTTCGTATATTCCCCGAGTGCCGATGACCTAGTGTTATTTTGTACAATTAGTGATCGGTTCAGATGGTCACAGGACCATGCATTGATACTAATCAGTCAGCAAGTATAGATAACACTTTAGAGTGATCAGTAGCCTATCAGAGTATCCATGAGTTCTAGAGTAAGTTTATACTTATTCTATACCAACAAAAAATTTTACGAATGTCTTTTGTCTAATGAAAAATACTCCAGAGCATGAAGTGGGCTCACTGTTTAAAAGATTCTTTAAAGAATACTTTTTTGTGAAGTGTTTCCGTGCTAATCCATGTTCTTTTTCTAATATTTCCTCTTAACTTAGTTACTTTCAGGATGTCTATTTGATTGACAAGATAATAATAACAATTATTTTGTCTTTATTTACACGTGTTAATGTTGTACTGTGTTCTTCTTCAAATTGTTGATTCAGGTAGTTCACTGCTCATCAGACTTGGGCAGCTAATAAAAATTGGAATCAAACATTAAATTGAAGTAAAAATTATTGTTTGCAGTTCGTTTATAATGAAACAAACAAAATTATATGAGCAACATTTATGCTATAAGAATGCAAATCATATCAATTTTTTTAAACACTCTTATTTTATTATGGGGAGATAATTATAAAGGAATAAAATGGAAAATAACATTTTCATGATTTTTTTTCCAAAACTATAAACGGTGACAACTGTTTATATTTCATGTCTCTAAAGTGTTTTCTATAAAACACTTTGTCTTAATTTTTCATCAAAATCCAGGATTTTTTTAATGTTAAAATATCAAACTTTTATTATTTTACTATATAGACTATATCAAAAGGTCAAAATATTGCTCTTTCGGTAGCGTCTACCGGAAAATCGAAAAATCGAGTTCAGTAAGCCATTGTTTTTTTTACTAAAACTCTGGGGTACCTTTAATAAATTCTCAATCACAAAAAAATTAGAAAATTCTATCGTTATAGTTTTAATCTCCCGAAAGACCATAAATTACAACCAAAAGTAATATGAAATAAAATATACTGGTATACATGAAAAAAAGACACAAAACAGCGAAATTAACATATCAAATTTCTAGTTCTTTGAATTGTTTATACATAATAAAAGAACTGCATTTTTGAATCTAATTCATTTAATACTTTTAAATAGATCATTCTTTTTCCTTGTTCAGATAGTTTAGCAAAAGTAAGCCCAGCAAGTTTTGCAAACTTTTTCGAATTAATAGAAAAAATAAAGGAAAGGGGAATGTGTCGAAGAGACAACGACCAAAAGGGGAGTAATAACAACCCAAAGCAACCATAAGATCTTCAATGAACGGTGAAAAACCCCACACCTGTTTAATTTTTGACAATATTTTTTTTTCATTTTTGCCCATAACATTTCGCAAGATAAACAATTGCTTTTGCTTCTTGCTTTCAAAATGACAGAAGTTTGTTTAATACCAATATGATTACCATTCCTTATACAAGAATGGTACTAAACTATAGCCAGCATTAGCAAAATACAGTAACCTTGATACCAGTGTTTTCCATTCCAGTTTAAAGGTGTTTAAAACAACCACATTTATTCTCAAAACAACAACCTTTCACTTGAGGCAGATGGTTGTTTTTAAATAAGTTGAGATAATGTCAACCGATTTAAATGTCAAAGCCTTGTAATTGTAGAAAATAACCATCTTTTGGACGTTGAAAATGGTTAACACTAGATACATCCATTTTTCTACTTTAATGCCCATCATTTGCCACCTTTTGTCTTGCTAAATTACACATTTTTTCATTCAAATTTTTGGGTGTTGAAAAATTCTTGAATTAGACTGTACTAAAACGTAGCAAACTTCCGGTATATGACACAATACCATTTTATTTCTACAGGTAGTCGTTTCCACAAGTTTTATTCCTTTAGTGCAGATCAAGTCAAATGTCTGGAAGACCATCAACCAAAATTGGGGTAACATCTGATAGAGACAACAAGAGTGAAGGGCAAGTTAAAATATATTTAATTTTTGGGAAATATATGCTTCTTGTAACTTTATAAACCACATAACACATTAATTGATGAATTTGTTTTACTTCTGTACTCGAAGAATCGGTATTCGTCTTTTCGAATCTATTATAAAATTGTTTCCATTATGGATTACGCATGTATGTAAATCTCTTTCTCTAATTCTTGTTCAAAATAAATACTTTCCAAATAATATTAGATTAAATAACTAAATACCGAAGTTACTGTGAATATATTCTCTGCATATGCGCATTTCGACAACATATGTCTCTTCAGTGCAGATAAAATCTAAACGTTTGGAAGACCATAAATGCGAAGATGTATAAAAACTGATTAAGAACAAATAACAAATATGACTAAAAGTAAAGCCAAAATAAGCTAAGGACAGAGCTGTGCATGAGGAAGATACTCTTTAGTTTTCAACAAAATTTACAAATAATTAGATATTGCAAGGTTCCAAATAGTATAGGCTTTCGGGTCAGCACCGAAGTACTGACTACTGGGCTGGTGAATACCCTCGGGGACTAATAGTCCACCAGCAGAGGCATCGACCCAGTGGTAACAAATAACTAAATACCGAAGTTATTTTATTTTCTGCATATGTGCATTTCAACAAATTAAATTGATAATCAACATGTTTGGAAATTGATCTAACTTGCTGTTTGGTCAATCATGTAAATGTGTCGTGTCAGTTCCCAGAAATAGTTCTATCGGATGTTGACGAAATTAACACTTATTCTAGCGGAATGGTTTTTGCATTTTTATGACTAAGATAACTCAATTTATTGATAATATGATATTTTAACAAAACTATTACACGCAACACTCAATGAAAGGCGCAATGATACACATAGCAACGATGATAGCAATAAAATGAGTAGGAATTAGAGAAAAAATTTCTAACATTATTTTCCGGTTTATTACGATAATTTCTCACATCTTGATAGTTAGATTTTCACATTTTAAAGTTCTCCGTAAACCTTGAACTTTAAAATGTGAAAATTTAACTATCTCGGTGTGAAAAATATACTTAATAAACTGGAATCAATGTTAAAGACTATATATCCAAATAAAGTTTCATATAAAATTAAAATCTAAGGGTTTGTTTAAGTAGTAGATAAAGCACTTCTGTATCTCTGAGACTCCGCCGAAGAGTGATAAAGAAGTGTCTTATGTCAATTATATTCCTGAACTTTATCTTGCCAACATTATCTGTATTGCTGTAAAAAGCTATAACAAGCAATTATCTATGATGACAAAAGATAAAAAGTAAGAACAATGTTATGTAGAAAACATCATATATAAGAACAATTTTTATGGCTCTTTCTTCCAAAATTCTGCAGATTTTTAGATAAAATATTCAACTGGAATATAACTGGTCATATTTTATTGTTGTATTCATGTTAATTAAACTATTCAGTTGTTAAAGTATCAATATTTAGTACTGAGGTGATCTTTTCTTTTAACTGTCTACGACCTTTCAATATAAATTGCTGTTGAGTTACCGCAAAGGAAGGGACAGTTTGGCACCATAAAACCGGTTTAACCCATCATGTCTTTTGAAATGCCGTTCCAATTAGTTTATATTAGTTTAGTTTATAATAATTTTATTTGCTATAAATATAACAAAAGGGATTGGACACAAGTTTTTCCAACTTAAGTAGTCCGCTCCCATACATAATATTTGTTACAAAACAGTATTTATATTAACATAGAAAGGAACATGCAAATTTAAAAATAATAATAATGATTATACATGAAATACATGGTAAAGGGTTTTAAATGAAAAAAAAA
>MJUU01042313.1:113752-136643 GCA_002080025.1 Modiolus philippinarum
ATTTAGATATAGAGTCGAGATTTCGTACATTTGGATCCAGTTTATTCCATTCTCTAATAGTGGATGGGATATATGAAGAGCTGGAAAGAGATAGCCTACAGAAGGGAATCATAATATCAGAACCGTTTCTAAGCGGATATACTGTTGTACTTTGTATGTTTGGGGGAATAAGGTCGCATAGGTACGTGGGAGCATGTCCGTTTTGAATATTAAAAAATAAATTTAATTTGCGTTTGCGTCTTCTCTCCGATAGTGTCTCCCAGCCTGTTTCTCTATATAAATAATCTATTTTTGTAAAAATTGGGAGACCGGTGACAATTCTGGCGGCTTCAAGTTGAAGACTTTCTAGCTTATTTGAATAAACGATTCCACAATTATCCCACACTTCAGAGGCATACTCAAACAACGGCCGTATAAATACAATAAACAATTTTTCTAAATTGGTTCTCCCAATAGTGAATTTTAATTTAAGTAGAACACAAAGGTGTTTTGAAATACTGGTAATAAGATTATCAATATGAGTATTCCATTTGGCATCACTAGAAAATGTGACTCCAAGATGCCCACGATTGTCTGTAAGATGGAGTTGCTTCCCATTAAACTGAAAGTTAAGGTTATTATCTATTTCTAAGTTAGAAATGATCATAATTTCAGTTTTTTCAGGGTTAAACGACATTAACCATCTATCAGACCACATATTAAGTTCATGCAGGTCGTGATTTACAACGTTCTGTATTTCAACCAAACTTGTATTTGAGTATCCAAGAGACGTATCATCAGCAAAAAGTCTGCTTAGGGAATAAAGAGTGTCCCCTATATCGTTAATAAAAATCAAAAAGAGTAAGGGGCCAAGGACTGATCCCTGAGGAACTCCAGCATAAACAGAAGAAGATAAGGAAGAACAAGATTTATGAACCACTTTTTGTTTTCGGTTGTGAAGATAATTTTCAAACCATTTAAGAAGACTACCTTTTATTCCATATGAATATAATTTAAGTAATAGACCTCTGTGCCAAACTTTATCAAAGGCTTTCGAAAAATCACAAAACACAAAGCAGCTGAATTCTCTTTTTTCGAGGGAATTTAAAACCGAATTGTATAATTCTATTAATTGGTGTACTGTTGAATCTTTTGGTAAAAATCCAGACTGGTACCGATAAATTAGATCATTGGAAACAAGATGGTTATAAACATGTTTGTAAACTAGTCGTTCCATAACTTTTCCTACACAGCTTATCAGTGATATAGGACGGTAATTTGATGGTAGGGATAGGTCACCTTTTTTGAAAATAGGAGTTACATGAGCAATTTTCCAGTTTGATGGATATTTACATTGTGTCAATGACTTTTCAAAAATAATTTTCAATGGGATAGCTAATTTTGCTGGTGAAATTTTTAACATTCTATGACTAATGATATCCGGACCTGATGCCTTTTTAGGGTCAAGTATTTTTAAAATATCAATTATTTCACCCTCGGTAATTTGAATATTAAAAAGGGCGTTATTGCATTTAATTTCGAAATCTGGAAGTGGGATGTTTTCATCATTTAGTGTGGAAATTAAACTGAAGTATCTATTTAACAATTCACATTTATCTTGGTCTTCGTATACAATGTCGTCCAATGTAGGGTCATTCATTGAATTTGTTAACGGTGGAATGGAGTTACTTCCCTTAGTTGATTTTATCAATTGTTTCATAATTTTCCAATAAGTTTTTGAATTTGGACTACTGTCTGAAAGTATATTTTCTAAGTTTGCCTCAAACCTTTCTTTTGCAATTTTCTTCATATTATTTACTTTATTTCTTTGCTTTTTATATTTTTGAATATCACTCTCCCTATTATATTTCAAAACCTTTTTCCGAATTCGATCTCTTATACGTATTTCTTTCTTGATAGAACTGTTAAACCATGGACGATCTTTATCACGTACAGATATATTTTTTGTCGGGATACATTCTCTTGCTACTTGCAAAAATATTTTAGAAAATTCTTCACACATGTCGTCAACATCCTCTAAACTACCAAGTTTTTCATTCCAATCAATGTCACTTAACATTTCATCAAACTTTTCAATATTCATATTATCATATTGCCAAATTTCACGTTTGAAAGATGAAGACATAGGTTTTGGACATTTAAATATCGCCACAGCCGCGTCATGATCACTAATATGGTCCGGTAATTTTAAAACATCCGAGTATAAACATTGCATAGTATCACTAATTATTATAGGATCGAGTAAGGAGAAATTATTACCCACACAGCGTGTAGGTTTTTCAATAACATTTTTTAGATTAAAAAACTCTATCAAATCAACGACTTTATTGTTGCTCCGTAGAAACAAGTTACTGTTCAGGTCCCCACAGATCACTATATTATTGTTTATTTGATATGCTAGTTCAATTGAAAGTGTCAGACGAGTCCAATATTCAACAATTCCAATTCAGGGCTGTTGCGGTCGATAGTTTTCCTGTGGTTTCAAGCCGATTTGTCTTTTTGTCTCACGGAGTTCGGCTCTTGACAACTCTGTTCAGTAAATTTGTTATTACCCCCATTTAATACCCAAAATTATATTAAACATTTATCAGAATATGTAATTTTGTAATATCAAAAAGCAGTGTTTTCCCCATTCAATATATTATACCAAGAAAGTCATATTTCAATATTTTTCATCATGTCAGTAAACATAAACTACTGAGAAAATATCCCTAAGCTTTACAAGTAGTATATGTATTATAAAAAGCGTGATACTTTTGTAGTAGAGGTTTCGGAAAATCAGAAAATGATCATCTATTCGTATCGAATTAGGAACGAATATATTCTGAAGCTCAGTATTTTTATAAGTACAAATGTTATTTCTGTGAATGAAATGAATAACAAATTTCACAATCTTATTTTTTCGCTACACGAGAAGAAAGAGCAGATGGTAGAAATACACGTAAACTTCTGTTCAATTGTTATGTGAGTATGTTTCTAGTTCAAGAAAAAAATGATATGTTACCACCCTGTCTGTGTTTGAATGCGTCGATTTGTGATCTATTGTCTATAGAATAATTAGCATACATTATCATTATAATAGACTGAGTTCCTCCAATATCCACCACATTTTCTTCGTGGTTCTCCTTTACACGCAATATTGCACTCCTCATTATGTACAATGGGATGTTGAACTACACTGATTGCGTTTCCACAAGTACACCAATCTCCAGCCTATAGAAAAACGAAAGTAGCCAGAAATGACTTCTGAATGACATTATACTATATAATATTGGAACTTTTCTGTGAAAAGTTTTTTAAATTACATTTAAAAAAATTTATAACCTTTATATGTATACCTTAAAACAGTTAGTGACAATTAAACTAGTTATAAAAGGGAAACACATATTAAGAATTCACAGATATCTTCCCGACGTGAATCGAGTACATGCAAACAATTAACAATTTCGATCGAAAATAGATGGAACAAGAGTGAGCAATTAATATTTTACAAGACGACTATCGTAGTGATTATGTCTAATCTGTCAAATCAAGAAAAAAGGTAGAACTAACATAACTTAGAAAGGAAACAGACCTACTTTCATCATTTTATAAAAGATTTGTCATGGTGCAGTTTGTATAAAACAAGAAACATTGTGAAGCTGTGCTATGGTGACAGTTTATAAAGCTATGCCATGGCATTAGTTTTATATAACATAAAACTATGCCATGGTGGCAGATCCTTTTATACAGGAAAAAAATTATTAAGCTATTTATGTTACACAAGGGCCACTACAAAGCTAATTGTGTGATAGTTCAAATAACGCAATGTTCACTTTATATACTTATGCTGCGGCAGCAGTTTATATAACCAAAAGGAGCACTAAAGCTATACCACGACGGCGGTATATTTAAAAGAAGGAGCATTTCATCAAGCTATGCCATGTTTTTATTATACAGGGAACATTTAATTAAGCCATGTCATGACATCCGTTTATGTTAAACAAGGAGCCCTCTATAATTAACAATGAAAGGATATGGAGTAAATGCACATGAGACAAAGTCTCTACAAATACATGATTAAACAAAGCAATGGGACAACGCTTTTATTGTTGTTCTTCATCTTGAAGTCACCAGTTCACAAGCACTAGGCTCTTTTTATTTAAAGCTATGCCATGGCGACAGTTTATATAACTAGAGGGACCTTTAAAGAAGCTATGGCATAGAGGCTGTTTATATACAAAACAATGATCTTTTTATTGATCTACGTAACCGGAGAATCCTTTTATAAAGCTATGGTATGACAGCAGTTTGTTAAACACAAAAAGCATTTTCATAATACTAGGTCCTTGTGGCTGTTTTTATAAAATAAAGATCTTTAAATTTAGTTATGACATGACGACAGTTTATATAACATAGGGTCATGGTGGTAGTGTGTATAACATTAGAAAAATCTTATAAGCTATGCATGGTGTTCGTTTGTATACCACAAGGAGCCCTTTCTCAAGCCATGGCGGAAGGTAATATAACACAAAGAGTGTTTTGTAAAGTATACCAAAGCTTTAGTTTATATCATTGTTGCAAAATATATCATCATTGTGTATCAACGACAACCGGATGCAATCGCTACTAAAATTGGAAAGAAAATAACAATTTTCACCAAAAATAATGGTTTTGCTAAATTATTGATATCGTATCTTTTTTCATGGATTTCCAAATGTTTTGATTGATCTGAAGAAATTTCGGGTTGACTGGGTAACAAAAAGTAAAAATTTGGACAGCTGTCCAAGCTGTCGAAATTGCCATATGCAGAAACTAAATTCACAGTAACTGTGCAAGAGTGTAACCGATATCAAAATTCTGATTTGGGAAAATGTAGCATTAATTTTATGCAGTGAAAAAAGATATTCAAATTTGGTACTAGGCAAAAACTGGGGCCTATTTTAAAGATCTTTAAACATCCCACTGATTCCAACAAAATGTTTAAAGAGGAAGATGTTATTGCAGTGCCAGAAATTCTAATTGATAACATATTTGTAGAATTTGGAGGACGTGTATTGCAGCATACGGTAGAATTACCCATGGGGAATAATTCTGCGCCACTTTTAGCTGATTCGTTTCTTTATTTGTAGGAAGCTAGGTTCAAACAAAGGCTAGTTAAAAACACAAATAGCCTCAAGCTAGCAACATCCTTTGATTTCAGTTTCCGTTATATTGGTGATGTTTATCCATTGAACAATCCTCAATTTGCGGAAAACCTTCATCGTTTTATTAATCCAAAAGAATTCACAATTAAAGAGACAACTGTTACACTATCATCAGGATCATAACAGGACTTAAACCTCTGTATTGATTAGTATGGACATCTGAAAAAAAAACTTTACGTCAGGCGTAATGGATTCGACTTTCCAATAGTGAACTTTCCGTTTTAGCATGTCATATTCCTACATCCATGGCATATGGTGTCTACCTTTCAGAACTCATTCCTATGATCTTGCCTGTAACTTGTACAGTGATATTGTCAACTGTGGGAAATAAATGCCTCAAAAACTACACCAAGGTTGTGTTAAATCACGTTTACAATTGTATATATAGACAATCAACGGTCGTCACCACGATTTGACGGATCGTTTCTATAACGGGAAAAGACATCTTTGAGTTGATCCAGAGTTTATAACCGAATTGAAAAACAACCATTATGACAAAACTGGACTTGGCATTGGAGTGTGAAAGACGTCACGCGTTGAGCAAATCATGCTTACCCTTCTGTAGCACCTGATGATACCTCCAGTTATTTCACGGGTACATACTGATACTCCTTGAGTTTTTTTTTGTGTTCTTGTTTTTTAATTGTTTTGTCTTTGTTATGTTGTCTCATTTTGTGTTAATTATGAATTACCGATTTTTTTAAATATGTGTTTTAGAATTTTCGCTTTCTCTTCCTTTGCTTCTGTATTCGTTTGCCGATGTATTCTATTAAATAAATGAATTTGGTCACAATATCATATAAAACTTTTCAGCTCAGTAACGTTAAGAGCTATACATAAATTTATAAGCTTTATAAAAAATCAAGTGAAATCACGTTTTAAACGAATATTGAATTTGGGGCAGAATATAGTCGTGCAGCTGAGCATTGCAGGTCCGACTGAGAAAACATTGATTTTTGTTTTAAAGGATAAGAAAATAGAAATTCGAAAGCCTGGTGTTTGAATATTTTTTATGAAAGAATATGGAGTAAATGAACATGAGACCATTACGCATATGTTCATTCCAACCGCAATAATTTTAATGACCTGTATGGCCGTTTCGGAAATTTTTTCCTCATCAGCAGCACTAGAACCTAAACATAGGAAGACTTTCGGTACATTAGCAGTTGAATCCAAACACAGGATTTCATAATATTTGTTATGTTGTAAATTGTAGGGAGAGGGCTTTAAGTAATATTGTTAAAACTTGTGCCCGATCCCCTTGCTTTATTTCAGCAATAAAATATGTTCAATTCAATTCAATTCAGAATGTAAACAAAATGTTCCTCAGTAAAATACTGAAATACATTCAGGTCCAATCCCCAAAAAGTATGAACAAAATTTTGCGTATTTATTTAAGGTGGTCGTATAGAATTTCAGATGTGAATTTTGATTTTCTCATTTATTTTCAATATATATATATATATATATATATATATATATAGATAAATGCGTTGTAAAATGGCAAAATCCAAATGAAGTTACTGTACACCGTAGCCACATTTCGCTACGCGCCACTGATTATTGGTTTTGAGCAATTTTCTAATCACCTCTGAAGTTTGAATGTAACTTTCTATAGGGATAAAAACCAATTAATAGGTAAATCGACTATAGAACAAAGTGATTCTATTTTCACCTAATTTGTCTTTTTGTCTCATAGACTTTGACCACTCTGTTCGGTAATTTTGTTATTACCCACATTTAAAAGAAAACAACAAAGTCTAATATAAATATAGTTTTTCCATTGCTTTTGTTTGAATAGTAAGCATCATTACCCAATTACCTTCAATACATTTACAAGCGCTTACCCTTCCGGAGCACCTGATGTCACTCCCGGTTTTTCATGGGAGTTCACACTATAAGTGCCTTAGTTCTGAATGTCGTCTTTTTATTTCCTTGTCTTGTGGCTGCCTCACGTCCTTGTTGTCTTTGTTTTTCTGTGTTCCCATTTTTGCCATTTTTATGGAATTTGATATCTGTAATTATCACATCATTTGTTCCTTCGGTATTCTACTGCTGTTATTTCAAATCAGTCTCCACGTGCAAAAAATAAAGAAGGAGAGGAAGAATAAAAAATATAGATACATGTATATATGTATAAAAATAAGGACAGTTGTTACTTACTTATTATCACTGAAAATAGCTTGTTAGCTATTACCTCGAATAGGAACTATCAAATTTTAGTAATGCTAATTGTAAACATAAGGTTTCTATTGGTAAATGTTTGTGTTGCATATTATTTGCAAATTAATATTGCTGATTCAAAACCAAATCTTATTACGAAACTTTATGGCTTCGATAAGACTTACCTGCAAACCTGTATACCTGTATCCATAACAATATGATCTGCATGTGGCAAGGGATGTTTTGGCTCCGAATTTTTTCATCTTCCCATCTAGTTGTCTATTATCACCATTGTCTTTAAAACATCCAACATATCCTGAAAACAATGCAAAGAATCTTAAATTGTTTATTTTCATTCCCATAACTTCTTCGTCCAAATACATTCAAGAGGTTGTACTTTCTAGGTAAAGATTTGTTCATGACGTTTTGGGTATACCTTGCACTTATTTTACTTTTCTCAGAATTTATAATTTACTAACGGATTTTCACTTTTAAATTCTTTGCACACAATTTTTATCTTATTAAAAATCATAAGAGCCATCAATCTAAAGTAATTATGAAGTCATAATATTGAATTTCCTAATGAATACTGAAGCTACAACTAGACATTTTAAATCCATACAGACTTAGAACGTAAATGACAAAGACGAAACAAACAGAACATATTACAAAAACCACAAGAAATAAAGCACTAACAGTGTGAGCACCTTAAACAGGAAGGTCAACAGGAGCTACGGAAGGGTTCACATGTGATAACAAATTATAAGTGAAAAGTCCGGTGTAATACAACATTCGACATGTTTCAATCCAGTAATAGCTCGAGATCTATTCGGCATATTTAACGATCCGTAAAATCCGATCGTAAAACGACAAAAGTAACAGTCATTGAACATATTAAGGAAGTTGCCACAATGTTGATTTCTGACATTTGGTCAGATAATTATGCGGACTCCTCCGTCTTTGTCCACCGCTTTGTTTGGCAGCATATTCCAGTGATCTACTATTCTTTGGCTAAAATTGTATTTCCTTCTGTCGGTGCGACATTGTTGTTTGTATATTTTGAATTTATTTCCTCTGGTGGTTGATTCAGTTCTCTTTGGTAACAAGTTTATGTCCTCTGGTGGTTGATTCAGTTCTCATTGGTAACAATTTTATGTCTTTATCTATTTTGTCTATGCCCTTTATAATTTTGAATGTTTCTATCATGTCTGCTCTTATACGCCTATATTGAAGTGTTGGTAGGCCTAGAAATCTTAATCTATACCCATGCCTTAAATGTTGTAAGCTCTTACTTCTTTCTGTTGCTCTTCTCTGAACGTTTTCTAATAAGATGGCTTCCTTTTTATTGATTACAGCAGAGACATTGCTCGCATATTCCAGGTATGGTCTAACTAGGCTTTTATACAGTGTTAAGAACATGTCTTTATCAATATATTTGAAAGATCTACTCTAAACATATTTATTAGTAAATAGCACATGTATGAATATACAATTACAAGAGGAAAAATATAACAGGATTTGGTAACAAGCTAAATTTAGCTTTTCTTATTGTCCATTGTGTATGACCTTACCAGTCTGCTAGTTCCTATTGTGTAACCAATTTAACAATTTGAGTAAGCTGTACCTNCTTCTAAGGGACCGACCATTTAACCTGAAAGGGGGGAGGGGTTATGTTTTTTTTTGCTGGACAGAAAATTTTTTTCGTGCTTTGCCCGAAAAAAAAATTTTATTTTTTGCACGCGTATCAACTACATTATTTTTTTGGGCAGAAAGCCTCCCTCAGAAAATTTTTTATCATCATTTTGGCAGCCAAAATATTTTTTTCACATAAAATCAGCTCCAAAATATTTTTCAGAAAAAAACCATAGCCCTCCCCCCTTCAAGTTAAATGGTCGGTCCCTAAGAATGCAACAGTTACATATATATCTTGTCGCACGCTAACACATCATAATTAACCATGTGTAAATTTATACATAAGTATTTTGGTATGACTTAAAGTTAACTTCAAATGAGCAATAAACGAATAGTTCAATATGAAGTAAAGTGAAAAAAGTGCAGTGTTAAAAATACTTATGAATTGTAAGTTTCTAATGGAAAAAAATCCAAATTGTGTGAACTTAATAAAACAAAAAGAAAAAAAAGTGCAAGTTTAGGTAGTTAAGATCTATTAATTATACCTAGTCGCTGGTTAGCCATTTTAACTTGGCAATTTATATGCTGTTGGAGCTTGTTGTCGATTATAAAACCAAGGTCTTTTTCCTCACTAAATGTTCTAATTGTATCCATATTGTATTTTTCCAGTTTAAGGACCAAAGTGGGGATGTTTACATTTTGACCTGTTGAACGACGCGGAGTCGTATTGAATACCCGTGAACATAAACATAAACTAGCACAAACATCAGTAAATCGGAAGAAATAAACAATCTGAAAAAAAATGGGAAGTACTACCAAGAGTAATCTCCCCTTCCAAACTATAAAAGTGGACGTGATAGAAGACACATAGCAACCTTATATGTGCCTAGCAACTCAAAAACTACGGATACTCCAAGGAGTTATCTTTTTAATGAACGCGGACGTGATAGAAGACACCCTAGACATTTTCAGCAGCGTTAGGGTTTAGGGTTAGGATTACAGTTTTTTTCATAGATTCTAGAATAGAGATGATGTTTAAAAAAAACATTAAAATTAAATAATTTAAAAAATAATAAAACAATTAAATTAAATACAAATTAAATAATTAAAATATTTGAAATAATAAAAAACAATAATTAAAATAAAATTAATAATTAGAAAAATAAATAAGATAAATTAAAAATAATATTAATTGAAATTAATTCAAATAATTAAAAATAGATTAAAATAAATTGTAAAATAAATCAAAATAAATAAATTAAAGATAAATAATTTAAATAAAAATAAAATTAATTAAAAATAAATTAATTATTATACAAATATTTAATTTATAAAAATTAAATTAAGATTAAAACAAAATAGAAAAAAAAATAAAATTAATAAAATTCATCAAAAAAAAAGAAATAAAAAAAAGAAAAGAAAACTAAAATAAATAAATTAAATACAAAAAATTATAAGAATTATAAAATGATAATAAATGATAATAACAATAAATTAAATGAAATCAAAATATTGTCCACTTTCGGTGGCACGTGCGTCATGTTATATGGTCATGCAGCATCCTTACGGGGTGCTACGTCCATCCATCACTTCATTTCCAATCAATATGGTGTTATAAGGGAAATAAACGACCACTTCCGGTTGTGCATACCCCTCCACAGTACCCCTGTCCCGGGACCCCTGTTTAGTCTTGTATTGATTCATATCATCATTTTTAATCAATATGGTTGTTTAGGGCTTCAAATAAGGCTATTTTCATTTCAAGTCAATTTTCCCAGGATGCCATGTTTTGATGACGTCACGACCGAAGTGTTCCGTCGCAACGACTCTACCGAACAATAGGGTAAATGGTATTACGGACAGATCGGCAACACTTCGTTCGGAACACTCCGTGTTCCTATGGCAACGCACCGCCACAAATACAACCCGAACGTAGGTACTCCAACGAAGAATTTTGTAAGCAAAGCTTTATGATTCATCAATTTTCATTCACAAATACATAATGAGGATATGATGCATGAAGACGCATGTTAAGTGTTGTATTTAAATTTTCAACTGCAATTTCAATTTTCACGTAGGTGCACGGAAATTTTAACTTGTACTTGTTCTTGCAGTTTTCTTGAATTTTCTTCGAGTTAATCTCAACAGTGGCCAAAGCGCTGCAACTCGAAATGAGTTTTTCCTAAGCTCTTAATCCAACCGGTAAATGCAAAGAAAAAAAACCGGAAGTTGAAAAATTGTTATTTATCCTTAATTTAAATTTATTGGGATTAAAATTTCAATTTCTTATTATTGAAGCAGATATCTATCTTTTTGCATCGATATATTCATTAAACTCGAACATTAATTTTTTTTTCGTTGGAGTGCCTACTGAACGGTCCCATTATACTACTGGAGACAGTTATCATTAGAAACACAAACGTAGCATCACTTTACTAAGATATTAATCTGTTCAGTGCAGATCAAATAAAAAAGATTTGGAAGACCATAAACCGAAAAATGTTTAACCCTTTCCATGATGTGCCAGACAGTAAGAAATAATTAAAATTTTTTTTTTGAATTTTTGACAGCAAGTTGAATGCAAAAAATGCTGAAATCGGCATTTTTGCCCCAAAGGGACTATCAAAATCCACTCCTCCTGTTACAGACCAAAGACTTTTCATGCCATTTATACATGATAGCAAAGAGGGTTGACCACTCTATATGTATGCACAATATAGATTGCATAACTCATCTCAGCCGGTTTCCATGGCAACCCAACACTAAAAAAAAAACCCAAAAATTTCCATTTTTCAGTGGGGGTACCTGCACATTGGCCCACTTCCCACCGCCTCCACCCTATCCCTCCCACCCACCATCACACCCCCTTCTTCCACATACCTGTATCAAGATGCTGGCAAAGTTGCATTGAAAAGTATCAGCTCATTTGCATATAATTTGCATAAGTTTGCAAAGTTTCGAAAACGAGGAAGTCTGCAAAATTAATTCCGCCTGGAAAGTGTCAAAAGCTTTATAGAGTTATGATTTATATAACTTATAGAGTTATGATATATATAACTTATAGAGTTATGATTTATATAACTTATAGAGTTATGATTAATATAACTTGGACTATATTATAGAAAAAGATAAAAGATTTCATACATATTATAAAAAACGGATAAATTAAGAAATAAAGAAAAAATAAATGAAAAAAAAATAAATAAAAAACACTTCAAAATGAGTCATTATATCCGTTCAAATTTAGTTGAATTGTTTAGCAGTTCTTGCTCTGACTGACACAGCAAAACATGTGAAAAATCACTCAACAAGACAAATGTAGAGGAGATAATTAAGAATTAGAAATAATGTTCGCGTATTCCGGAGTGAAAAAAGATATGATTTCTGTGTCTTATTATAAAAATTATGCCTTTATGTTTGTTAGTTCGTCCATTCGAATGCGTCAACCCTCATTTTAAATAACAAAGGAGTTAGTCACAACTTAGTCACCATGAGTGTATATACGTCACTACGGTATTTGAAAAATTGACTCTGGTTCTTTCAAATCAAACTTTACCTTCAGAGTTAACCCGAAAATCATGATCAGTCAATAACTTTTGTTATTTATATTTGCTATTGGCATTACAGAGGAATTTGACCACTATAATTTTGGACTGAAATATTATAATTCCTTAATTGTCAAGAGGTCGAGAAATATTTTACCCATTGTTATCATTTATTTAGAAGTTATCATATCATCCAACGCCGAACTCGTATTGCGCAAAATAAAGTCTCGTGTTGGTCCTTAAGGAATACGACTATCTCTATCACTAAACTAGTAATCGTTTGATATCACCATATTTTAGAATTGAGCTACAACTGGTAAAGATTACACCTACATCATATCAAAATATGCATTAAACACTTTTAACATCTTTCTTGAAAAGTTATGGAGCCATCTACCTCTGATTGCTATTTCATTTTTATCTCGAAGCCATGAAATGGCTGGAGAGATGTTAAAATGACAAGAAAAAAATCACGTGAGGCTTCAAGCCTATTAACAGCTCTAAAAGATGATCTTCGTGCTTCCGATAAAATATAGTGCGCAAGTTTCTTTCAAAATCGTATACATTGTGTTTTTAAGTTATATTTCTTCATTTTCTTGAGTTGAATACGGTGTTGTTATGTTAAATTGAAAACAATATGCATGTTTATCAAATTACTCGTTTTTTTATATTGCGTCTCGGATCAACGAACCTGTCGCGCAGTAATTTGTCAAAGATGAAAATAACATTTGTTTACTTGTGACAGTGTATTGCATATATATATAGCAATGAAATCGACATGCGAAATCACAAAATCCGATTATTTTCACGTATTATGGAATAACTTAATACATGCAGACGTATGCAGCAGTTCTTTGGATGACTACGAAGTTTTGCCACGTGTAGATTTTCAGGGCTTCGAGATTCAGCTTCATCGGAGCTTTGATTGGTTTCTGTGATATAGAGAAATATGAAGTATACTTTACCTTCTGATCTTTTGTTCTCTGAGAGTTTGAAGCTGTTTCTTTTTTCTGCCTTTTTGGATATAAATTCTCCTGAAATATCACCTACCAAAAAGAACAGGATAATGCAGCTGAAGAATAATGTTTTCATTTTGAACCTATCGCTATGGACTCTGGTCTCAATTTTAAGAAATAAAATCACTCGTTGATGTCGAGGTGTTCAAATAGCTATATTCAACATTTGTTAATCAATCTACTTGTCATTTAATTGACAATGTATTTAATATAATAACAAATATTGGCTCATTAGAACAAATAAGTGTCATTTGCTTTACTATATGGTACAAAATGTTCGTTTGACTAATGCTAAAACAAAAAAAAAATGCTTAGGTTTTTTTTGTTTATCGTGTCTAGAAATCTGAATACGGGAAAGCAATGTTTACCGAAACAAATAAAGCAAAATGAGAAAAAGAGCTTGGGTCTGTGATCTGCGGACTGAAGCAGACAATGGTGAAAATCGACAGCTGTAAAAATTCTTTTGAACAAGCCGATAATGCGTTCAACTGCCCATTTTGTGATTCAAGATGAGGATCTAGATTCAGTGTTTCCGTGTTCTCCTTTTCTGTAGTCTTGCATATTTTCATGCTTCTTCACCAATCCTCTTTTTCGAAATTTGTTGTGACAGACACTTGTGTTTTTCATCCATTTGCGTGATAGCACCAAGTACAAATCTCGTAACGAAGCCTGGAAATTCAGCTAGCCATATTGTACGTGATCAGCTAGCTTTATCATATACAAACTATAAACATTACGAAAATTGCACTTGAAACGTGAAGTTCTCCGATAAAAATATAAAGCAGTGGAACTATTTATATTTGGGCCCAACCCCTTTTTATGTTTTCACATCATTGTGCATCATTGTATCAAATATTATTTTATCTTTAATAGCGAATTGTGAGACTTGACAGGTTTGCTCAAGTTCCCTAAATGCACTTTAAAATGCATAGTAAAATATTCAAATTCACAACTAGTCAGATTATTTTATAATTCACGATCTCAAAATATACATTTCACCAGTTTATGCTACCTCTGAATGAATTGCAATCTCAACAGCGATTCTATAAATGTCGGCCCTTGAAGTGTAGTTGTACATATTTCAGCAGACGCTTATGTTTTTTTCATTTGAAGATTGACGATTTTCACATTAAATTGATCATTTTAATGTTTTAAAGCGTAATTTCATTGAAAGTTTTCAGTCAAATATTCACGACAGTACGCTCTCAAATAGCCTTGGTCTTAAGCAAGGAAAAGCGAATATCTAACTTCAAGGTAAGACATATATCATTCATGATCTTTATAGCAATTTCATCATCGATGGGTTCACTGGAGTGTTACATGGGCATTTGTTAACAATTTATTGCCATCGTTTTCGTGCATGCCATGATACTTGAGGGGGTGCGTTGCCATGGGCTCCCTCATTAAGTGCCTTCGGCACATCAAAACTATTCATTGTTTGATATAAATCACAGTGTTCGTGCCTTCGGCACGACAGTATTATCCTTATCCCAGTGGTCGTGCCTTCGGCACACCTTTAAATTGACTCAGATACTTGGGGAAATGCGTTGCTATGGACACCCGATGTTTGCCGAATCACGAACACGTTGTCATGGGGAACCACACTTTCTTTGTTATTTATTCTTTATTTATGTTGGTAGTGGTCGTGCCTTTGACACGATATTTACTTTTATAATCATTAATTTGCGCATACGAAACTGCCTGTCTCATATGATTTCGTGTTGTCTCGTGTTAGTTCCCTTTCTTAGCAGCAATATACCTACCTCTCCAGCCTATGGAGTGTACATTTCACAGTTGATTCGTTACTGTCGAGCTTGTAGTTTGTACAGTGATTTTTTGAACAGAGCAAAAACACTGTCCCAAAAGCTGCTTAGTCAGGGATTTGTTCAACCTTTGTTAATTTCATCCCTCAAGAAATTCTATGGCCGTCACCATAGCATCATTGAAAGATATGACGTGTCAGTATCCCAAATGAAAGTGGACATTTTCAGCTAGATTCACGTCTTCCCGGATTTGACTACCGACTTTGACATTTTCCCGGATTGAATCACTCACAGTGTGACGGATGCTGTTAACAAAGCAGGACATGCTTACCCTTCCGGAGCACCTGATGTCACTCTCAGTTTCACTGGAGTTCACACTGTGAGTGCCTTTGTTCTGAATGTTGTGGTTTCTGGTTCTGTGCTTTGTGTCTGTCTGGCGTCATTGTTTTTGTGTCTAACGTCATTGTTTTCTGTGTTCTCGTTTTTGCCCTGTCTTTGGACTTCGATTTTTGTGAATATCTCCCCTTTGTTCCTTCGGTATTCTACTGCCGTTGTTTTAAATGACACTTTTATTGTTGTTCTTCATCTTGAAGTCATCATGAAGCCTTCAACAATGAGCTTTGCTCATACTTCATAGTAAGTTCAAGGCAGCCACTACCACCGGTTTTAGTGGAGTTAAAAAAATAATTCCTGTGAGCTTGAATATATACTGATTTTACCAAGGGCTGGTCCTTTTTGTGGAATATTTTACCCTGAGTGACAGGGCATAAAGAGCCAATCTTGGTAAAATCAGTATATAATAATCAAGATCCCAGAAATTATTTCGATTCTAATAGGACAAATAAAGAAATCTTTTGAAGTGAAGCAAAGGCAAATAATTGTCGTCCGCCAATTGAACATACTAAAAAACTGAAAAATAACATATATAAATTAAGAAGACAATTGTTTAGAGAACAATTGCAAGGTCTTCCCGTGACATATTGTTTGCTTAGGACTTTCATAGTTTACTAGAGACAACATAATTACTTTCGATTCTCAATAACACCACCATAATAATAGTTTATTATGCCTTTAGTAACTCATGTTAATGCTGAACTGTGCTCTTCTTCGAAATGTTGCTTCATGAAGTTCACTACCTATCTTTGTTCAGCCATTGCTAATAAAAATTCACATAAACCATTAAAATGTTGTGAAAATGATTTATATTGCTTAATTGATAATAAATAAAGTATTCTAGAATTATGCCATAAGTGAGCAAAATATATCGATTTTTGAATCTGGTGGAGATTATCATAAACACAAGAACAGATATGGGTAAACCAATATCCAAGGATACTCGATTGTTCACATATTACTGTACTAGTTTTAAAAGGGTCATTTTAAAAGAAAAACAAGAGGCTCTCAAGAGCCTGTATCGCTCACCTGGGCCACGGCTGATTACAGAGGAATTTGACCACTTAAAATAATCCCAATGTTTTAAGGGCATTATTTTTAAATTTATGAATAGACATTGATGTTATATTATCTTAAGTTAAACTATATTCCAGACTGGCAGCTGTTTTGGATGGGGGTGCAGTTCTACTGTCACCTTTCTTGAAGGGGACCATTGAGTTTAATTTTGATTCCAATTGACTAAATATTTTCAGAGGAGAACATCTTTAAATGCTTTCCGATAGGCTTCCGATAGGTCTCGAGGTTAAACTATGTTCCCCATTGGGGCCATCTTGAATGCCATGCAGGCAAGCCAGGCAATTTTTTCAAACGGGAACAACTATGGCCCGTTGTGACCAAGTATGTTTTCATTATTGGCCAGGTAATTTCAGGAGAAGATCCTTTAACGTTTTCCCAATGGGTCAAATGTTAAAACTGTTCCCCGCTGGCAGACATCTTGCATTAAGCAAAGACTTGAAAAACAACTCTTTTGCAGGGCGGCATCCTAAAGACTATTGTGGCCAAGTTTGGTTAAAATTGGCTGAAAAGTTTCAGAGAAGATCTTTGAAAGTAATTTCCCATAGGGTCCAATGTTACAACTTTGATCCCTGCTGGCGGCCATCTTGCATATAGCACCATCTTAAGACTTTTGTGGCCAAGTTTGGTTTTAATTGGCCAAGTAGTTTCAGAGGAGAAGATCTTTGAAAGTATTTTCCCATAGGGTCCAATGTTAAAACTATGATCACCGCTGGCGGCCATCTTGGATATAGCGCGGATCTGAAAAACAACTTTTATTATTAAAAGTTATTAAAAGATACAAAAGACTGCAGTAATCCTTCACAATTTATTGAACACAACTCTGATAGATAATAACGGGAAAATTGAAAAATGCTTGATGAAGCATTTCGGTGAAATTGGCAAAGATTTCACAGTCTCGGATAATGTACATATCAAAAATGTAAAAGACTTCTTATCTGATGTCGATCATAATAAAATAAAAAGCACTAATATGTTTTCTTTAAACGTCAGTAATGAAAATATCAGAAATGCTCTGAATGGGTTAAAATCAGGAAAGGCCGTGGGATTGGACGGAATTCCAAACGAATTTCTAAAGTTTGGAGGGGATATCATTGCCGATTCTTTATATGATCTATTTGTCTCTCTTAGTGACCTTGAAGCCATCCCAGATGAGTGGCAAAAACGTATTATAGTCCCTATTCATAAGTCTGGTTCCATTTATGATTTGAATAATTACAGAGGTGTTACCTTAACGTCAAATGTTTATAAGATTTACGCGAAAATATTAGAAGACTATATAATGAGCCATTTAGAAGAGAATAATATTCTTGGCGAAGAACAAGGTGCTTTTCTGAAAAATAAACGCATTGAAGACAATTTGTTTACTTTGCACGGGATCTGTTCGTTGCGGAAGTCTTCAAAACAAAATACTTATGTTGCTTCTTTAGATCTTTCTAAAGCTTACGATAGAGTTTGGAGAGATGGTTTGTTTTACTCTCTTTGGAAAAATGGGATTCAGGGCAAAATATGGCGCATTCTACATAAACTGTATCATAACGTTGAAAACAAGGTTCTTTTTGGAAATTTTGAATGATTCTGAATGGTTCAGACAAGAAAGTGGCGTGAAACAAGGGTGTGTTTTATCCCCCACCCTCTTTTCCATTCTTATGAAAGACCTAACGGATATGCTGAACGAGTGTAATAAAGGTATTCATTTGGCAGCGCAAATATTTCACTCGTTGCTATACGCGGATGATGTTGTTTATTTGCGGAATCTGATGAAACTTTACAAACTATGTTAGATATTGCACATAAATTTGCTTGTAAATGGAATCTTAAATTTAATTAAAAAAAAATCAAACGTACTTGTTGTAGGTAAACGTACAAACAAAAATAAAAAATGGCGAATAGGAGAAGATTTTATTGAGAAAGCTGACGAGTACAAATATTTAGATGTGTATTTTTCCAGGAGTTTAAGGCCAAATTTTCATATAAACAAGTATCTTAGAGATAACATTGATAATAAACTGAATTGTATGATTAGAATACTTGGGAAGCATGGTTCATTTAACAGGATTGAATTCGGGAATTCTCTTTGGAATTCCGTGATACGCCCTACAATTACCCATGGGTGTTTTGTCTGGCTACCATCCTCTGATCAACAACGTAATCTATTACAATCTATGCAATATAAGGCTGCGAAAATTACAGTTAGGACAAAAATGAATGTTCCTTTTACTGCCCTATTGATGGAACTAGGATTGGAACCGATAAACAACTTTCTTGATCGCCAAAGAGTAAACTACTTTGCTAGGTTCTCAACCCTACCAGATATATGTTTTTGCAAAGTAATTTTTGATGAAGTAATGCGTAACGATACAACCCATTGGCCTTACTCTAACCACGTTAAATCTATTTTTGAGTACATGTATTTAGATTTAGACCATTACGTAAACGGTAACTTAAACGTTAAAGTATTTTCACAATTCTTCGGTCAAAATCAACGAAATAAAGATTATGCAAAAATCGCGTCAATGAGCAGCTTGGAACAATATAAGGATTTTCATATATCTTATGGAACACAAAAATATCTCGTTAACCTTAATGACTTTTCAGAATCGCGTCTGAAATTACTCGCAAGAACAAACTGCCCACCAATAAACAGCGTTCTTCATCGTATGCAGTTGCGTAGTGACCATGTAGTTCGAATGTGGACAAAACTTTATACCACATTATTTTTGAATGCAGTTCTTATGACTCTGTAAGATATGATTTAACCCATCAAATGTCACATGTATTTGAAAACTTCGCAATTAATATGACGGATTTGCTCCCAGTTAATCATATTCAATTTTTGATAGGCGATATGGGTTACGTTCAAAACGACGAGATAGGAAATTCATTAGATAAAATTTGCAAAGAATTTTTACGTAACGTCTTTTCCGTTAGATCCCAACTCCTCAAAACTTAGTTGACATCTCTTTGTGGCCTGTATGAATTGTATATGCTATGTACTATGTTTTATTTCCGTAGTAGTATTTCAGTATGTGTTGTTATGATTTCATAGGTGCAATACGATTTTTTTTAGAGTTTTAACCTATATGTAGGAGTTGTCTTTTATGTATTTTGTTATGAACTATATTTTAAGCGATGTAGTTTACATGAGTTTTAAAATAGTTTTGATAGTGCTGAACTAGATAACCTTAGAGAAATTATAGTAGTTTTAATTATGTATATTGTAAATATTGTACTATTGTACTATACTTATGTGGACGCATCTACTGTTAGCCCGACGGTAGATGCCCCCGTTGTAAAGGGGTAGTATCCACACACACACACACACACACATATATATAAATACATTGAAAATGCACTGTAGTCTTTACGGAAAAATAATTACAAACATATCACACAAAACATAAATGTTCATATAATGAATGTCCTACCGGTTTCACCCTCGCGAGGATATTCATGGCAAACGTTACTTAGGAATTGGCGACGTCATAGTTATCTTAGAAACACGAACGATAATCGACGTCATGTTAAAGAAAGAAACCCATAATATGGGATAACGGTACTTCTCCAAGTTAACATCTGATATTAGGCGTTTAACACAGGTCTATATTTCTGTATGAATAAACTTTCCTTGTTCTCTCTCTGTTGTTGCGTAATGTTACCTTTAAATTGGTATAATGGAAATACATAGAAGTTTGGTTTAAACAATATTTATTTCAATAAACTTCACAAAATACATAATACACAAATGGCAGACTACGGGGATTCGGAAACTAGAAAAACTTATATAAATCCGTCTCCCCAGACAAAATGACAAAATAAGAACATAGTGTAATGAAACAATGTAGAAAAATATTCATTTCGAACAATTTGTTTTAATTTGAATTTTGTGGTTTGTCAGCTGTCGACTATCGACTGTACTTAGCTGGTATTGATAGAAAAATTACAAAAATGAAAATATAAACGTATGCCATTAACCGAAATACTACATATACTTAATATATTAATCATCGAAGTTTGGTACATGGTGTCTTGCGCATTCATCTATATGTGCGCTAAGCGGTATCTGTCTTGTCGAGGGATCTCTTATTTGCTGCCGATGTAATGTCATACGTTTCCTGATCGTTAGGCTAGTCTGCCCAGTATAATTTTCACCACACCCGCGACAAGTTATATCATAAATCAAATTAGATGAATGACATGACATACTGTTTTTAATGTTAAATAGTTTTCCGTTTTTGAATTCGAAATTTGACCCTTCAATTAAATAGGCACAATTGCCACAATTTGATTTTCCACATTTTTTCACAATTGGAGGTTCTTTCTGTTGTGGAAGTTTAGCGGATGTTAGTAATTTTTTAAGAGATTTTGGTTGTCTCTTGCTTTTAAGAACTCGACTGCAGAGAGGAACAGAGACACCCGATGGTGGAAAACCGTGAATTATCGGAAAAACCAAAAGTAATCAATCTGTCGGGAACTCAATTAACGAATGTGCATATACAAATATTAGAAAAGGGTCTTAAATTTACCCGAACTCCAAAAATAGTAACTACAATGAAATAAAAGATGACATTTCAGAATTTTGTAGACGATTACGCTTAGCAGAAAGATTCTTAGATATAGAAGACAATGACGGATCATTAGTGAAAAATAAAAGCAACTTCTGTCCCCCGAAGGGAAGGAACCAATCTTTAGATAATTTTTGCAACTACATACGAACTTCCCAATACATATAAAGCCAAAATATTGCAAGTCAAATTTCTCTAAATCAGAATGGGAAGAATAACAAAATTTACGATCAAATACAGAACTAAATATAAGTCATTTGTTCAGAGAACAAATGTAGGTTTACCCGAAGAAAATTTTTAGCAAAGTCTCGTAATAAGTGTTTTGGCTTGATGAAACAAGAAAAATTTTCTTCATTACAAGTCATCAGCCATCTCTTATGGTTTACGGGTTAAATCATTGAACAAAAAAATTTAAATCGTTAACAAAGTTGTATTTTGTAAAACTGAACATTTTCCCCATAACATGTCATTAGCCATCGGTTTTCGGGTTAAATCATTTATCACGAAAAAAATCTATGCTTGCTAAGGATTTCATTGAGTTGCTAAGGACTTTGAACTTTGATTTTAATGTGATATTGTAGGTTATATAAAGCCGAACATTTTCCCAATTCAAAGTTTTTTTCTACCTCTTACAGTTTTTGAGATATAAGCAAGAAACCTCAATTTTGGACCCGGAAGACAGTTTTCGTATCCTAAGTCCATAACGCTTGGTCCAATAATTTTTGACCCAATATATTAAATGTAGATCTTGATAAAATACACATTTTATTTATTACATGTTATCAACTATCTATCACAGTTTCCAAGATATACTATAAAAATATACGGTTGCTAAGGATTTCATTATGTTGCTAAGGACTTGGAATTTTTTCCTTGATGTCATTTTATAGGTCATATTGAACTGAACATTTTTGCTTTTTAAGTTTCTGTCTATCTCTTACTGTTTCTGAGATATAAGCAAAAAAAACCTCTATTTCGGACCCCGAAAAACAGTTTACGGACCCTAGGTCCATAGCGGTTGGTCCAAAAATTTTGGACTCATTTCCTCTTTACAACATTACGAAACTTTTTGCCTATGGTTGCTAAGGACTTTTATGGCAAATAACGTTGTTGCTAAGGACCTTGACCTTTGACCTTGACCCCATTTTGTCGGCCATATTGAGCTGAACAATTTATCTTCTTTATAGTTTCTTCGTATCTTTAATAGTTTTTGAGATATAGGCAAAAAACTCTAAAATCTGACCCCGAAAAATGGTTTTTGGGCCATAGGTCAAAAATGAATGGTCCAATCATTTCGGACCCCCAGTGTCAAATGTAGACCTCAATGAGACAAACATTCTTTCAAATACATTGATCATCTATCTCTTACAGTTTACGAGTTGAAGCGATAACAAGGCAAAAGGTCATCGGTGACCTTGACCGTTGACCTTTGACCTTGACATTTTTAGATGGCCATATATGACTTATGAACAATGGTGAAGGTTTCAGGTTTCTATGACTTATCGTTTGGGAGTATTTAGCATTAACGGAAACTCAAAATCTTTCAAAGGGCAA